>JAZHYW010021130.1:0-53143 GCA_037355805.1 Ixodes ricinus | reverse complement strand
AGGTATCTAAGAATTATCATAGCAGCAAATACTATCAGAAGAGGTATGATACGAAGCCAGAGCTACCACTAAAACTATTGTGAAATGTCGCGGAAGTGCGGCCATTGTGATGTCGGTGGCAATAAGACTTTCGTTGTCATTCTTGCTTTAAATTTGTGTGAAATGTTCCAATTTTCGTTTTCTTTCTTCTCAAAATAAACTAAAATCTATTACTCTGAACGACTTATTTTTTGCAGGCTCAATATTTCGCGATTTAGGTCAAAGCTGAAGTTTTGGAATAATTTGTGGGTTTTAATTTTCGCGACGCAGTGGGATCTCAATATGGGCGATTCACGAAATTTAAGTTGTTTACAATATATGTCAAGTTAAACTTTTTTTGTGTTTTGTTGAACATGGTAAATGCAATTATCCTCAAATTATTTTTTTTATCATGTGGGTCACGTGACGTGCATCTCAACTGGGGTCGTTAGGCCTATGCACCGTGTAGCACCGGGCAACTTAGTTGAGCTCAGTGACAGTTAAGAGATGTCAATTATCCTTGACTCAATGATTGTTAAAACGGCCCATTTACAGGGGTATAGGAGTTATCAATACTATTACCTTTTGCGACATGCCATGCGTCGAACCGGTGCTTCGTGTCGGGGTACCTGTCTCTCATCAGGGCATTCACCCCAAAGTGCCGGTCGGTCACAAGAACATACACAGACAGCCCCATGCTCAGGAGGAAGTCCAGGGAACGTTTCAGGCCCTCCGTCTCCATGTGGTTGCTCGACTTGACTTCCGTCGACTAAGGTAGAAAAAGGTGCCATAAAATGCATAACCTGATCCATGTAATGCATTGAGATCATCTTATATTTAGCCACTTCTTACCTGAAGAACCTCGTAGTGCATGATCTTGTTGATGCGGGTGTCAAGCAGTGTGTATGTCCCGTACTTGGCAGAGTAGCCAGGCGAGTCAGCACGCCCATCGCCTGCAAGGTGGAGCTTGTCTTTCGTGGCCGTCAGGAGGGACTTTTGTTCAGCCTCCCAGGTCTTTGAAACGTGAAAACTCAGTGTCAGGCTCAATCAGTGAACATGTTTAGTGAACTGACAATCTTGCAGTCAGTTCTGCTTACCTTTGTAGCAGCAGGAAAGACCAAACAGCTCTGCACCCGGAAGAACTGCGTCTTCTTCAAGACTTGCACGCCTATAGATCCAAGGAGGCGAAGAACGCGTGTCGGGCTGGCTCCAGAGTAGGTGATGGCAGCAGGCAGCAGGATGTTGAGGAGTGCCTTGCTGTTGATTCTGGGCTGGTTCTCCCACACAGTCTTGTGTCCTCGTGCACACGTGATGACGGCGTGCACAAGGGTCCCTCGATGTGTCAGCTTCGTCCGTGTCGGAGCCAGGCATTTCACGCAAACAGAAAACAGCAGCAGCAGCTGTGATGCGGTCACCAGGTACTTCCTTTCCTTTACCGGGTCCACTGCTGCCGAGGACGTGCTGCACACCCCTTCACTGTAAAAAAAGAAAAAAAACCAAAAAGATTATAGTTTTGAAATTTCAAACACAGTTCTTTTTTAACGCTTCTAATTTTTTCTATTCTGCCATCACCTCTCAGTTCTTTGCACACAGCCGGGATATCTACCAAGCTCCTCCTTTCATATATATTGACTTTGCCAAGTTCTCCCAGACTATTTCTATTAAATTCCCTGGCCGTTATTTCAACCTGGTCCGAATTACGAGGTGTGCTCGTCGTGGTTTTTATAAGATGTAGTTATAAGGCTCCTCCACTGCACCATAAACTGTATGTATGATAACAAACACCCATGTAACCACTGTACTAAAGTTTTATTTAGGAACTGGTAGTATATCTAAATTAATTAATTATTAATTTACAGTAAAACCTCGTTATAACAAAGTTGAGGGAGCGGTCGTAATTACTTCGTTATAACCATTAGTTTGTTATAGCCACTGTCCATTTCTTCCCACTATTAGCAAGCAAGGGGAATCATAATTGCTTTATTATATCCATTTGTTTGTTATATCCCATTTTGTTATAACAAGGTTTTACTGTAATAAGGTAATGGCTTGCACTATCTAATGATGTTTCAGGAAACATTATTGGGTGCAGCCGTGCCGATGTGCGACTGTAAAGCTTCTTTATGTACGGCCGTGCCACTTCCATTTGTCACTTCTCCTGATATAGCCAACCTTTTGACGGTTTCCCTGATATTTCTCTAACTTTTCCAGGTGAAGAAAAGTCCCAGATAATTACAGGTTTCCCAGATTGGTAGACCTAGCTTAATCCTATTCATAAGTTCTGGGTTCTGAAAAATTACAGTGGACACATACTCGACATCTGTTCCACCGTCCGAGTGCACAGAGTCGTTGGACCAGATGCTGGTGTCGGAAGAGTCTGGTTCATCATCGGAGTTGAAAGAGTTATCCGGCCTGTAGCTCTCGTCCAACAGATCTGGCTCAGGACACACATCCTCATCAGAGTCCATGAGGTCAGCCTCCGTGTAACTGGTGTCCGAAGGCGATGCCCCAGGTTCTGATGGTTCAGGAGTGGCATCCCGCTCCAACGACAAGGGGCTTGGGGTCTCGTCCTCTGTAGGCGTGGAACACCACTGGCGCAACTCTTCAGCTTGTTGGGGACTTCCCAGAACAACTGACTCGCTCCCCAAAGAGCTTTGGACAACCACGCCTGAAAAGATTGAATGCCAGGGCAAACATTATGGTGTCAAAACGAAACATAACCAAAAACTGGGTCAAAACAATTATTTTTGACTGAACCAGAACTCGACAAGATGTGCATGGCGGTTCCCGGTTCATTGAAAAACTGTTTAACACGCACAGTAACAGTGTGCATGACATGACTTGTGACGCAGTGCAGTTTGCAATTGATGAGCAAAAATATATATCCGTCACTTTCACTCTTCCAAGTTTATTTTGACGCAATAAAAACATTAGGTCCCCACCTTTCTGCAATGCTACTGCAAGTAGCCCAGGCTCAACGAAAGATGAGGGAAATGCATGAATGGCCACAGTCAAAGGTAGTGTTATAAACTGGTTGGAACCAGTTCATGCTTGGTAGCGGCAGTAACCGAACTAATATTTAGCAGGTATGCGGAACCGAGACCGAACCAGAACAAAACACAAAATCGGCGGTTCAACACCATGATTATGATATAACGGTGGTTCTGTGTTTTGAAATAAAGCAGATAAAATCTGAAAACTATTTGCCCGTAAAACTTTTGTCAATTCAAATTTATCCGAAAAAATTAAGATTTTGAAGGTCACACCCATCGGGTAAAAGAAAAAAGCACACAATAAAGATCACGTTGGATCAGTGCGAAGGGTCGTCGGTCCTGAGAAAGACGGTGGTTGTCTGGTTTTTTGCAGAGAACAAGGCAATGTATTTCTAGGTCACGGCAGAAATAAGGTTGTATGTCTAACGGTGTTAGCGGTTGTTCCAGTCTCAAGTTCAGACCATAGTCACCATTCTTGGCTTTTGGAGAAAGAACAGGTGGCACGTTTTGTTTTTTTCTATAACAGTGGACAGCATACCGTAAAGTTCCGAGAGAACGTCCGCCCCCGAGACATCGCCCATCCCGTTTTTTAAAATAAATATATGTAACATAAAAATTCTGAAACGTCGCCCCCCCCTTCCCCCCCCCCATTTCCGTTGGACGTCACGCAATGTCCGACGGGAATTTGTTTTGATAAAAGAATGAAATCCAAAAAACACCTACCAAATTTGACGAAAAATGAACTCGGGAAACACGGACATAGTGCATCTATGTTATGTATATTATTAAAACTCTAGTCACAATTGTACTACATAGATGGCACTATATTCTTAAGCCACCACAGCTACTCACCCGAGGATATTGGCAGTGCCGGATTTTCAGTTGAGGTCTGACAAAGCTCCTCGAAGGCTTGCACAGCTTTGTCCACATACAGTGTCGGTGTGCCTGGCACAACAAAAACATTACATTTATAACATTGCACAAAGAAAGAGAGAGAGACTGATAAAGGTATTCTGTCATTACACGATAAGGTGAACCAAGTCACTACATACCTCTCGTTACTACGTGCATACAGATGTGGCAGATGGGTGGCTCCAAGTGCGGTCCAAAATGGCCATCAATTGCAGTAGTTGCTGACATGGTGTCGCATGAAGCGGCGTTGCTGCTGTTGCACCCTGGCCCAGAAGCGGAAGCATGGTCCCCGCTCTGTAAAAGCAGTGCGATAGTTACTACAACCGGTATACACGGCCACTGGTCGACCAACACTTCCTTTGTTTTCCTTCCTTCAATACTCTGACTGACTGACTGATGCGCAACCGGCAGCTTGCGCCGCACACCTGGGTGGACACCAGGGGCCACATCAATCGGACATCTTATACACCAACTGATGTTTACGAACAAACCAGAGCGCCCCAGCGGACGCCACCGGCACCGTGCATGCGCAATGGAGCGTGGGCAAGAAGCTCGCCGTCGCCCATAAACAAACCATTGAAATGCGATGTTGTCAGCGTCGGTGTGAGTTCCCCTGCCCTTTTTAGCGTTCGAATTGTTGATCCTATGAGACTCGTTACACCGCAAAACTTCGCGTGGTGGTCCACACAACTTGACGGTTCTCCGGCGTTCATGTTGGAACAAAAAAAATAAAGCTGATGACTACAAGTATCCGTAAATTCAATTCAAAGCGCTTCCCGCTCAAGCAATCATGGTCCGACGGCATCTGGTTTTCCCTTTTCACGGCACATATCCACGTTCTCAGACGAACAGAGCACGTGAAAACTGACCTCCAAACCTTTCTCGACTCTTTTGGTACATCCTCAGTCACGGCATTTTGACTAGAAGGCAGGTTTTTGTCCGGTCCCTTTCAAAACAATGCAGGAATACAAGTCTCGCATGGTGTCTTCCGCCCACAGCCCAGACCAAAAGTGCGCTTGACGCGCCATCACCGCGCCGTGACGTAACGAAGTTGAGTTCGTGTACATATAGGGTGGTTTCACATGGCATACCTTCTGCTCGAACCCGCGGTAGAATTCTTAGTTGTAGGCCTTAGCCCTTTGCTTTCCTGCGGGCAGAGGCAATGTTTTCCAGCTTGCGCAATTTTTTTTTCGTTGTGATTGGCTGCGTTAGTCAAAGAAGTCGGCAATGCAAAGGAGCATCGGCTGGTACTCAATTTTCATACATATTGATATTTATTCGGAGCTTATAGGATCTGTTACTCGAGGAATTGGCGCACTAGTGGCCAAAATGGCCCCAGTGGGTGCTGCGGGGCCACCTTGATGGACAGAAAAGCGTAGTGAACTAAGGTATATGAGGCCTAAGAGCGTCTGCGATGGTGCTTCTTGAGCTCTGCCGTCGGTAGAGATGCTGATTAGGTTTTGTGGGATTTAGAAACACCGCAAACTTCGCTCATAAACAAGCACCTCCACGTATAAATAGGACAAATAATGGATGCACCCCCCCCCCCCCCACAGACACTCCAGGGCAGCGGCGTAGACTTTCCATTTTCCCGGAGGGGGCAGGCTGAGAAGTTCTCAAGGGGGGGGGGGGGTGCGCATTATTTTTTGCAAGAACTGGAGATTGAAGCTAACGAAAGCATGCTGCGATTCCATTTCCCATGTATTCTGTCAAAAAAGGCAACGTGGGCGTTATTTTGTTTACATGCCACCACTACTAGAAGCTCGTTACATGGCACGTAAACAGCGTCTCGGTAAGGATCATGGCCCGGGCCCGGGGGGGGCTCTGCCCCCCGGATCCCACCAGGGGGGCACGAGCCCCGATGCCCCCCGAAGTCTACGCCTATGCTCCAGGGTGCGATCAAAGGAAGTGAAAGTATGTTTCTTGACACCACCCTATACCAAACAATGCGAGACGCTGTTGATTATTCACTTCTTTGGTTGCGGGCCAAGGACCCGCACGTTCAGTATTAGTAAACATGTTTCGTTACTCATAACAGTATTATCTCCAGGCTCCTACATAAGATACGGCTAATTTGCACCAATGAAAACAAAAGTACGTACTTGGCTAAGGCATGCTGCATTGGCTTGGTTCTGACCAACAGGTTCTTCTCGAGCCACTGGTGCATCCAGCGACGACTCATATGTTGGTGCTTCTGAGTCGTCATCCCATGTAGTGACCATTGGCAAGCCACTGTCCTTCGACGCTGTGCTGCTGCTACAGGGGTCACCGCTCTGTGAAACCAATCAGTCAATATTTATCGTCTTTGGTTTGTTCATAACACACCCTATAGCCTAGTTTAAGTGTAAGGGCTGCGCGAAAGTTATAAAATAATGAATGAATAAACTTCATTGTAGGGATGGGTTCCAGCACCCCCAGGTGAAGCCCCTAGTCCGGGGCCTCAAAAATTGGCGGCCACCGATTTGGCACGGTTCACCTGCCATTGCTGGCCGGTGGCCGCGTCATCGGTCTGCCGCTCCTCCCAGGAGGTGGGGGAGGGGTTGGGAAGAGGCGAGACAGAGGGAATGTCCTGGCATTGCCAGACCATGTGGAGAAGTGTGGGAAAAGAGTTGACGTATAGAACGCCCTGTCTGCGAGTAAGAGAAGGCTGAGGAGGAGGATAATGTTGTTGAGCAAGGTGTAACTCTGCTTGGTGAGTTGTGTATGAGGAAGGGGTTGGTCGGATGGTGGCAGAGTCTTCCCCAGATTCCCGGTGTGAGAGTTCTCGGGCGAGTACACAAGCGCACTCATTACCAGGCACAGCTACGTGCCCAGGGACGGCTGCGTGCCCAGCCCAGGCACCCAGCCCAGGCACCCAGACTAACCGTAAAGTGTGGGAGGTGGAGGATAGGAAGGAGTCGAGTAGGGACGCAGTGGATAGATGCAGGGTGTTGAAAAGGAAGTGCCGACAGGCCGTCTGGGAGTCAGTCAGAATGTTAGTGGGGTGGAAGAGGAGAGAGTGGAGGTGGAAAGAATTGCCCTGGCGACCGCACGCTGCTAAAATAACGATGTGCAACAAGTGTCAACATAAATACCAATTGGAAATGTTTTGGTCGCCAAACGAACGAAAAGTTTTCTAGTCTAACTTGCAATAATGATCGGATATATTGTTCAGATTACTGGTTTTGAAAACAACTTATTTGCTCTGAAATGTACTGTTTTCTGGTAACAGCATAGATTACTGAAATATAATAATATTACAGTACATAACGGCGGTGTTCAGAGTTACGATTTCCAATTTCGGGTTCGGTCCAGCCCTAGGTAAAGTTCGTACAGCCGTTTGAGCGTTTGCAAGAGCACGCCGGCCAGCTCGCGCGCGGACACGCGCACTCACTTTTACTGATATATAGCACAAAACGTTCGCATGCGTTCACGTGCGACGTGCACGTGAATGTCGCCTCAGCAGGCTTGCGATCGTACATGCTCGCCCGCACGAACAGAGACAAAGCAGCGGCCAGCGCGACGTGAGCGAGGAATATACGTACCCCGGTCCGACGACGCTTTACGCATGATCCGTCTGCTGTTTGGGGAGGCGAGGATCGAGGAACGAGGTACGACGACACGGCCTCTGGCGTCAGTCCGTCGGCTGTTGCGGACGACGAGGATCCAGGATCGAGGATTGACGGCACGGCGTTTGGCTTCAGACGCGCGTACTTGGTTGAAAAACCAGCGTCGCATAACAAGCGCAGATCTCGCTGGTAGCATTCCGGTAAGAAGTGGTCAGAACAGATCATTGTCCTGCTATTTGGCGTCCACGGCTTCCCGGAGTTCCAACGGCGCACGATGTCTGTCCAAACAATGTGACGCGCACTGTCGCGAGGGAACTTGTGAAAAACAACTCCCGGGCTGGTCAACTGATAGTTCAAGCAGGCAGCAACACAACATCGTGAGCCTATGGTCCTTTCGCCAGGCATCGCAGCTAGGCTTCAGGGATGCTGCCCGCGCTCGAACCGTAACAAAACCACAAAACGCCGTCCTCTTGCTGCAACAGAGGCGAAACGAGGAAACGAGTGCGTCTGCTCCGAACTTGACGCATGCGTGTTACGGTGATCATGTAGACAGAGCCAACACGCAACGCCAGGAGGAGCCACTTTCACTCACGACGTCATCGTTCAATTTCGCCCGGAGAAGTAAAAACAACCAAAACATAGAAATGACGTAGTCATGCCTTTGGCGTAGGGGCTCACTGTTGGCTGCGCCAACTCCGTGGTATTGACAGCGCTGTTGATTGCTCTTCACGTCGCGCGCTAGAGTTAGCAGATTTCGGCGACTTGGCTCGTCTGAAAGTTTGCTGGCCAGATTAATAAATATTTAGACGGAATTAGATCGCGATACTTGGCATGTGGTCTTCCTAGATGATGCTGAAGAGGGCTGCATAGTTTTCTAAATATCAAAAATGAAGCGGAGTTGCCCTTTTAAGAGACACCCCTCCTGCTCCTGGTCCTTCCCGAGTCCGGCTTCCTGATGTGTTCCTGCCCTGGACTCGGCTCCCTGCCGCACACCAAGCTCCCGGACAACCGCTCGGTCCCAACAGTAGTCAATATTCCAGTCCCCAACAATGCAATGGACGTTCTGGGCTTGCTTGGTATTTTCACCTATTTCACTAAGTACCTGCCTCGGTTCTCGAATTGAACCATCCTTCTGCGGAACCTCCTCAAGAAGGACTCAGTGTTTGAGTGGACCCCTTATCACGACAATGAGTGGAAGAACCTCAGCACTTCGTTGACCACAGCACCCGTCCTTGCATTCTAGCTGAAGACATAAGTGTCCACTGATCCGTCCAGCTATAGTCTGGGCGCAGCTCTTTTGCAGCGCCGTGACACAAAGTGGAGCTCTGTGTTACGGGCTTATGGGTCAAGAGTGCTCACCGAATGCAAATCTTGATACCTTCATATCGAGAAGGAGTCAATGGGCAGCACGTTTGGCTGTGAGCAGTTTCATAATTTCATATATGGACGGCCCATAATCTTGGAGACATCAACCCCTTATGGCCATCTAAAAAAAAAAAAAATGTCGATGACGTTTTCCTTTGCCACCAACGCGTTTTTCTTAAGCTGTTGAGGTATGACTATAAGTTTCAATTTGTTCCGGGCAAGCAGCTAACACTCGGAGACGCATTATCGCGTGCACCGGCTCCAATAAGGGACACACACCCAGAACCTCAGGAACATGATGCCGAAGTTCACGTAGTCGCAACACTGTTGGACCAAGTGAGCAATACCACAATGAGCAAAGCCGCAGCTGCGACGGCCGAGGACGCTGCTTTGGCAGATGTAATCAGGTGCCTTCACGAACATAGGCCACTGCCTCAGTCACGCTCTTACAGGTCGTGCGTCGAAGAAATATCAGCCGTTCAGGGAATGCTAATTAAAGGGAATCAAGGTAGTTATTTCATAACGTCTCAGGAGAGAGATGCTTACGAGGTTGCATGACGGTAATTTGGGAACAAACAAATTCAAATCAAAAGCGCGTCTTTTAATGTTCTGTCCTGGATTGTCATGGGAGATTGTACAAGTGGTCAACCATTGTTCAACATCCAAGCATTATACATACCAGAAACCAGATGAACCACTCTCGATAAGATCAGTACCGCTTTGCAATGGGTGCGCGTTTTTGTGGACTTGTTTCAGTATGGTGGACACACATACCCTAGTCACTTTTGGTGCGTTCTCTAACTTTCCGGAGGTCAAACAGCTCACAGACACTACGACGGACGCGATGATCAAAGTGTTATCTGCAATCTTCGCAAGGCATGGACTACTGATGGAAGTGTGCACTGAGAACGGACCCAAGTTCAGTTCTAATAAAATTAAGACTTTCGCACTCTGCTATGACTTTCAGCACGTCACTTCAAGCCCACACTTTCCCGATCGAACGGTCTAGTGGAGAAAGGCGTAAAAATCGTTAAAGGTATAATGAAAAAGTCCACTCATGCATAGGGAGACTGCAAACCAGGCCTTCTGAACCACGGGTCTTCACCGCTGTAAGACGGCCGATCGCCAAGTGAACTCCTGATGGGGAGAAGAATCAGATCGCGACTACCCGACTTCTACGGAACAGGCCCCCAAACCAGTGCACAAGCGTCGAGAGTGCTGCGGTGGGGTTAGACTATTTTAGCCCTTATAACCAAGGACAGTGGTCCGCCTCAGGGAAGAGAACTCTTGGCCAACGACGGCCAAAGTCCAAAACTGGATGGCGTGTAGATCCTATCGGGTCATCACTGAAAGTGGCAGAACGCAACGAAGGAACAGAGGGCACCTCCTTCCTACCCCCGAGGACTTCAGCACAGAAGAGGAAACGGATGTTCCAAACTAGGAAGAGATCCATCTCCACACAACCTCATTCCTAAACAAACCTACTGGAGTGGACCTAGCTAGCATCTCTACCCCCAATGCGAGTAACTAATTTGGGTTGCAGTCTTTCCTCGAAATTAGCTTAAGTAACTTTTCATGGTCCCGGATGTTGTTTGGAATTTAGTTAAAAGACAGCTTCGGCACGTTCTTGCACACTGGTACCATGATAAAGGCCAAAAACAGCACCGGGAAAAACAAGAACGCACGAAAAAGACTTATTCACGTCGTACAGACTTTCTGTCTTGTATGGGGAAGTGGCGCACCCTTGTGGTGACAGCTGGCAATCGGCAATTGAGCAGGCATTATCAGTATACAGGAGACTATGCTCCATGACACCTCTTCAGGCATGTCAGTCACGAAGAGCTTGGCAAACACAATCTTCTGGTATCCGGTGTTTACCAAGACATTTAGCAACATGTGAGAAGGAACAAGACATGTGCCTAGTACTGTTAAATGCCTCTGGTGCAGGTTCGGGTCAGCTGGTTAGATACGAAGCAACGAAGAACACGGCTTCACATATATTATGTCGTACTACTGGAGGGTTGTGTAATACGGATCGTGGTCCACTCAGACACAAAGCGGATAGAAGCATCGTTCGAGACCACGGTAGAAGCCCAGTTCGACATCTCTGGTCGATTTGGACAGCAAAGGACACTGGTCTTTGATAACGGATCCCAATTTAATAGTACCGCTTTGAAACAGCTTTTACAACGGTCATGTACAACACCCAACCACCACTCTGTATCACCCTCAGTACAACGGGTTATCCAAGCATGCGAAATGTAGGGTCAAGGGGGCCATTCACAAGTTTCAGCCTCGTAACCTTGGAACCAGTCTTGCGAGCACATTCCCGCTGTTGTTGAAGTTCCGCTGCTGCAGGATCTCACGAATAGGAAGTATTTCTCTGAACTGTTATTCGGCTACAGCATCTGATCCCAGATTGATTTTTTCTATATCTGGACTCGTCCCCGTTCGAGAGAGGCGACCATCCTTTTGGTGCGGGACAGACTGTGTGGGCGCGCAGTTTCGGCTTAAGATGGATTCCTGAAGTTTTCTGCTCACTTGATGGTATACGAATGACAACAGTAGGCACTCCAAGAGGATTTCATCAACAGCATCCGGATCAGCTCTGGACAGGGCTTGTTGTTAATTTGTTGACGGAGCGGCAACAATGTTGGTGGTTCCGTGGTTCAACGATCAGGTTGCTCCTTGGCAGCAGGAGACATCCAAAAAGGGCCGGTAGAGCAGCAAGGTGATAGGGTGTCCTGAGGGGAGTCGAGTAGTGGCCGGGGTTCACAATCAGCTCGGGCCCTGCCGGAGACAAAGGAGAGGTGATTGACTTTTAGGCTTAGGTTTAATTATTCAGAGAGTAGAAGATCAAAACAGAAGAACAAGAAAGGCAAAAGAGGCGCGAGCTCGGTCTCAAGCTTGCGCTCGATTTAGCTCTAATAGTGCCCGGGACGAGGCAACATACTATTAAAAGTCAATTACAACATTTTGTCTTCCTTTTTGTGTTTTGACGAAACCTCCAGAAAGACTTTAGAGAGGTACAAAATCGAAACTTGAAATATCCCCGGAAGACTTCGAAATGGGTGAAATATGATCCATGATATCCGTAATTGATGATCACGCGCTTGAATTTTTCGCAGAGGGCTATATTTTTCCTTCCAACCGACGGATTCTGGCGAGCGCTTAAAGATCAGCCATCGGGTCGGCGCGATGCGTCTCGGGATATTTGCCCGTGACATCTCGCTCTCAACGTCATGGACTCATACACGACCAAGGGTACCGTAATTACGATCGTCGTCACTAGGTGGCGCCAGCTTTATTGTCAACGCGTTACAGTCCCACCAAGTGGGAATATTCGAGGTATGGTGTACTAGAACTTAGAGGTGTACCAAGCTCTGTTCGCTCCCGCGCGCCTCCATCGGACACACCGCGCAATGGCATTTCTCCCGACGGGCCCGTGACGTTAGACATTCCAACGAAGCTCGGCCTCCCAATTACCAGGTGGTATTTATTTATTTATTTTATTTATTTATTTATTTATACATACTGCTGGCCCGTGGGCCGTGGCAGGGAGGAACAACATACAGCAAAGCGATACAGTTCATATCTCCAATAAAAAGTTTGAAAATACCGTACTTATGAAATTTAATACAAAACGCGCGCATAGCACGACAAAAAATAAAAAAAATAAATGCACGTAAAAAAAACGATAGTTATTGTGACAATAACAATATGCTGACCACAATAATCAACTATAATCGAAGAGCACGTGCCGTGTACATTCGAACTCAAAAAAGAAAAAAAAATACAATATAGAGAGAACATCAATACAAGATTCAAACAATAACGCGATATCTACATATTTAACTTGAAAGACAAGAAAATATAACACCGAGGCGATATGCTTACGTTTTAAACACAGTAAAGAAGTCTAACAATAGGGAAATCGTTTTATTCGTTTTAAAATTGCTTTTCTTGCGTTTACGGCCGAACGACTGTTGTTTGTGACTTGCTGTCATACAGGAGACCATGATTACACAAAGAAATTGGCGCTAAAAGTTCGCTTCCGTACCCCATTCAAGCACAGCAGAAAACTCCTGCTCTCCCTTTCTTAATATTTTTAAACAATAGCGTGAAGGAGACGACAATGATAAAAAACAGCAGAACCCGACACTCATCTTCCGAAACACACAAGCAGTCAACGGGAAATGATATTGAAAAAACTTTAAATCCGTGGAAAGTTATTCATATTTCAGATAGTTGCAGTCGAAGGAAAATGTAGGCTCAACGGCTGCTGTTGCGGTCACATGCCTTTATGATAAAAACAATTTTTTAGAAAAAAACACCGAAAGAAAAACAATTAATTTCACAGCACTGCGATTCACCGAAAGCACCCGTCGTGAACGGAGGAGATGCCAGCTCCTCCGCGTAATGGCAGCCTCGATGAAGCTTCCAGAAACGTGCTGGTGCGCGCTTGTTCTCCGACATACGGTCTCCAGCGAGGAAGCCAATGGAGACTGCGGCCGCCTTGCTAATCTCGACTTCTCGCGAGGCTAGAGCTGGGCGGCCATCTTGTGCGCTTACTATATTTCATTCACTCCTAAGCTGAGACTGCGGTGGAAGCTACGTCCCCGTTGAACCAGCCATGCATCTCTCTTTCGCCACCTGATCACGCTCCCGCTCCGAATCAGGTGATAAAAGGGAGGTGGCTAATTGGTCCAGTAAGCACGTAGTTTCCGCTGCAGTCTCAGATTAGGGGTGAACGAAGCAGATTTTGATACACAAAAAATATGCCGAGAAAAAAATATTTATGTATGGAAAATATGGCTGCATTTATCTCACTATTGTATTTTCTCCAAGCGCGTTTAATACCTGATGTTTAAAGGTCCAACCTTAACATCAGTTGCAACGTATGAAAATATAGAGGGTGTCCGCCAAAAACAATTTGCAGTATTTTACCACAAAAATAAACTATGCGTCGCCGAACGCTCATTCTCCGCCCAAATGTTGCTCTAGGGGTCTGAACCAGATGCCAATTAAACGTTGAGCACGAACCGATAACTTATTCAAAAGTTACAAATGATTTTCAGAAAATGTATTGGAAAAATGGACACATTTTCGCCTGTTCTCAGTTTCTGGAGCCATAGAGCTCCATGTATTGAAGAGCCTCGTCGGCCGCCATTTCCCAATGAAAATTTCAGAAAATCGATTATAACTATTTAATAAAATAATGGTCAGTGCCGGAACTTTGACATCTGGCTCGCACCTCTAGCACTACATCTGGGTGAAAAATTAGTGTTCGGCGTTGTGTATATCTTGTTTTTGCAAAAAAAAAAAAAAGGTGTGCATTTCTTTTTTTTTGGGGGGGGGGGACACTTTTTAAATTTCATTGACTTATAATTGTGTCCTTAAATAAACTAGCCAAATACTTTCTCGGTGTAATTCCTAATTCCGAACAAATATTAGGTATTGGAGGTTGAGGTGTTTACATTGCCCAGCAATATGAACTGACCCTACAGCGCCTGCCGACGAGCAACAACGCTCGACTAAGTAATGAAACTAGTTGAGCGCAGTGGTGTGGAAGCCACAGGCGAGACATAGGGTTTGGATGAATTTTGTGTGCCATGCTAATCTCTGAGAGGGACAAAAGCGACGTCTGGGACAGAGAAAAAAAATTACACCATCTTCCCGAGGGGAATTATGGGGTGATGCGGAGCATCGCGGATCGTAAGTAATTTATTCCCTTCTTGACTGATTTCTTTTGGCCGGTCGGATTTGGGCTGCGGCGGGCGCGAGCGGCCGAGAAACGCTAGCACACGACAGCCGCAGAGTTGCGGGGAAAGCCCACCCCACTGGAAAGCCCTGGCGTGGCGCTGCGACCCGCGCGCCCAAAACTATCCTCCTTTCACTCCTCCGGATGAACGCGCGCAGCGCGCTACCGCTGCTTATATTCACACTTGAAGGAGAGGAGACTAGAGGAGGAGAGCTGCGCATGCGCGCGCGGTGTGAGTAGAAGCGAACGCACGCGAAGTGCACGCAGCCGGTAGAGAGAGAGAGCGGAGAGAGTGACGCGCAGCTGTTGGAGAGAGGGAAGGAGGAGAGTTGCGCATGCGTAGTGTGAGTGCGGACGACGCCGACGCCGACGCCGCGGGACATAGACCTGAGCAAGAGATGCTCCGCATCTAAAAAGTCCGTGTAAGAGTTCCCACTTCCCTTGCTGTCCAACACCTTAGGTAACGCTCTCGCCCCTGATCCTTTGGTAACGCAACGCGCAACTAGGAAGGGGAAGTGAATGGAATAGACAGCAGTGGCGGTTCAAAAATGCAACACGCCATTGGCGTGTTGCATTTTTGAAAGCTTCGGCCGGCACTCCGTTGAGTCAACCCTCTTCATATGTGCATGCCGCTCTTAACCTTATTATGATATCATCAAGATATCGGTTTTCATGCAAACGGCACAGAGGGCAATTAAACAATAGCGGATTCGTTTGCGTCATCAAACAGAAATGATCAATGAAAAGGTTGAAAGCGCGACAAAGAATAGAGCCTCACGCATCAGCGTTCCTTACAGAAAAGGTACAAGCGAGGCGCTTGCACGTGTACTGGCCAAAGAAGGGATCCAGGTGGCCCACAAGCCAATGTGTACGCTTGGTAGACTCATGCCCCGTCCAAAAGATCGCCCGCCTAAGGAGAGAGCACAAGGCGTCATTTATAAAATTCCCTGCGCGGACTGCCCGGTCGCATACATCGGGGAAACAAAGAACTTTCAGGAGCGAATCCGCCAGCATAAGAACGATGTTCGAAAGTTCAACCATGAACGAAGTGCCGTAGCCGAGCACTGCGACGTCAAGGACCACAGAATTGACTTTGCCAACACCAGCATCCTGGCTGTTGAGACCCATCCCAGACATAGACTTTTTATTGAATCTTGGCACATACAAACGACGCCAGAAAACATAAATAGATCCCTCGGCACTCTGCCGACCGTCTACGTGAACGGACTTCGACACCTCACCGATACAAAACGATAGACACTGCCGTAGAAGAAGAAGGAAACAGAATACTGCTCCTCAACGGCCATATCTGCAGTCAACCCCTGAAGAAGAGACCAAGCCGGTCTCGAAACGTAGGGTTCCGCCTTTAAACGAGGATTTGGTTGGTGTATATTTTATTTATTATTACGTTAATGAATTCGCGCTCCCAACAGGAGGAGAACTTGTATCCTCAGGACAGGAGGGTGGGGTATGAACCACTCCAGTTATCGTATCCTGGCTGCTGCTATTTTTCGTTTAATGGCATTAGAAACAAGGGCTGAGCACGCGCACTATTTTTTCTTCTTCTTTTTTTGCCTATTATGAGACGTTTTGCATTCGTCTGATATCGGCATTTTTCGCCTGGGCGATGAGCACTGAAAAGGTGTATAGCGTGACGCTATTAACCTTTTCACCGCGTTTATAACAGAAGTGTATAGTGTGAGTGTGCTAATGACGACGAATATAGCGGCTTTAAATCTGAAATTGATATGGACATAAACCGGTATAATTAAGAAAATGACCAGAGGGTTTTGATTTTGAAGGGTGCTCGTCACAAAAGAGAACACTCGTTATCACTAATGATGGTGGTAAAATGAGACTTCAAAATTGTTAATTTGTAGATTCAGTTCGAAGGAAACAGCCATATGCCATTGTATCGAATAACTGAAACATGTTACCACCTTCCTTTGAAATGACCATTGTAGTAATACTTCAGTTGTCCGCACAGGAGATAAAAACTTTTCAAAGTAATTGTATTTTCACGCCCTGCATATTCTTACATAAATTAGTGCCGGCTTGCTTGGGATAAAGTTTTGATAAGGCAATAATAAAATCCTACTCGGATTTTGGGGTATGAGGCTGGAGAGGTATCGAATCTTACATAGTTATATATTTTCTAACGACTGGCTTTACAAGGTGAAGATCATTTCAATTTAGGAACTTGAGACTGACAATAGTATGGCTCCAATCGTGGAGCGAAAGCTTGCTCTGTAGTACCCAGGAATCCTGGGTTCAATCCTCACCTCTACCCGTTTTGATCTGGATAAGCATCGTACCGGCGAGAAGTCGTGTTTCGCTACTTTGTGATGTACGTTGCAAACCACAGGCTAGCAGTCGTGCAGCACTGACGAAATTTATCATCTACATCTCATACGCTCGATTCCCATTGGGGAAAACCAACATGCTAGTGGTCGTGCAGAACTGCCGAAATTTTTCTGTACATATCGTACACCGGATTCCTATTGGGGTTCACTAATTTCCGACTGGATAACCGTAAATACACAACACACAATTAGTCAGGCACGTCGCCAGGACTTTGTTTCGGGGGGGGGGGGCCGCCCATGACAAAATGCTGTATGAGGGGGAGGGGGGAGAGGAGGTCCCAGCAAAATGGAAGATTTCGGGGGGGGGGGAAGCCCGGGCCCCATGCCCCCCCCCCCCCCTGGATACCTGCCTGCAATTAGTTCTTACTTTTACACCAATCGAGTGGCAAATTAGTGGCACTTCACTGAAATTAATTGACACTATGTGCGGGACATTCAGGCAAGGGATATATGATTAATATATGTCGATACGCTGGGCTTTCCGAACTTGATGCCGGAGAAGTTTAGTGCATATATACCAGGCATTTCTTCAAGCTTTACAGATTTGATGAAAAAGAAAACAAAAACCTTAAAAGGTACTCTAATCCGGTCTGTAAAGGTAAATCATACGGCCAAGGGGATATAATATAGGGGTCCAATCGCCGCCATAAGTAGAATATTTAGGTGGAATTTGTTAATTGACTTTTTAGTTAGTGAAAATAAATATAAATTTTCAAATATACCCATCTGAGCATCATCGAGAACCAGAAGATCCGTAATTTTTAGAAGGACTTTAAGCTCGTGAAAAGCGCAGTAGTGCGCTAAAGTTAGCGCTAGTACAAGAAAAGGCTGGCGGTGAAAAATCGCGGATAGTAAGAGACAAAAATCCGCGCGAACGCGTACTTGCGCCAAGTATTCCTGGAGCGAGCGAACTTGGAGCAAGCAAATACCTGCTCCAAGCATTCCTAAAATTCAAAGAGTTGTGGTTTCCAACGACGCTCACCATGTTTCTGATTGAAACCAGATGTTAATTTTCACTAACTAAAAAGTCAATTAAAGGGATTGTCCGGTCAAATTTTGTATTCGAGAAAACAATTCAATATCATTGTTATTTCCTCGAGACGGATCGTACGTGCAATATCTGAATTTTATATGCCCCTCTGCATGAGTAATTGAATTTATGCTGCTCCAATCGTATTCTAGCGTAAACGCTGCTTTCGTTGGCAACATTGAAGCTCTGACGTCACAAAACGCTGAGCGAGCATTTCTGTCTGCCTCAGCGTGCTTCGTTTTTGTTGTTGTGCTCGACTTGTTTCGTAGTTGGGTGAGGTTTTTGTTGCGCGGTTGGGTGCCACAACCACCGGGTAGCAACATACGAGCCAAGACATGACTTTCCACACTTTTCTGCGAAACGTGCAGTGACGAGCGAAGTGGATCGTCGCCATCACTTGACGGGAACCTAGGTTCCCGTCAAGATCGAGATCCTGCTTATGCAGCAATCATCTCACAGAAGAGAGCTACGAGCTGAGCTTTAAGCGGACAGAAGGCTCGTAAGCTGAGGTGTGATGCTGTGCCAACGATATTAAACTACGTCCATCCATTCCTCGCCCAAATCGGATCAATCAATTTGATTATGCAGCGAAACCGAAACCAACAGCTAGGCCATCTGGAAACAATACCAGAAGTTGTATTTAGCACACGTGCAGCCCGATTCTGTTTGACCCGCGTGTGAAAATGGAGCGTGGCTACGATTCACCAAGCTCGTCCAAGTCAAGTGACGACATGCATTTGAACGATTCGCCGTTTGTCTTCGACCCGCAGGGAACGACCTGCAGCCTCATCACCGATCCAGTGGATCCGCTGACATGTGTACCCAGATGCTGCTTTGTGTACTTAGGTGCCGCTTTAGAGGCGAAATCTGCATCACTTTGTGCTTGTGCAAGCGCCCCTAGTTCGATTCGGTTGGCCGTCGCTAGCTGTGTTTGCGCGAAACGGCATACGTTTGCTCGAAGCTTATGGCTGTCTGCGAGTAATTTCCTGCTAAAAGGCGTGACTTGTTTTGCACATGCTTGGGAACTGCATTAAAAGATCCGTATTTCAGTAGGGTACAGCCTAGGAGACTATATAATTCGAAACAAAATACAAGACATCCATCGACCAACGTTTGTTATCCCGACCACCCGAGAAACCTTTGCGTTTTGTAACGTCACGCAGCACCTACGGATGTCAGCCATTGACACTGGCGAAATTCGGGGTGCAGTTTCTGTACATAGGCTCATAAAAGGTTTAATTAATAACGGGAGATCATATATCAAAATAAAAATGACGTTTGTCTACAGGAAGGCTCCCTCGCCGTAATGAGCGCAAGAACTTAAGTACTCTCCGGTTTCGACCGGACAATCCCTTTAACGCATTTGAGTCAATTAGCCAACTAATCGTAAAGATTAGACCACTATATTATGTCCCCTTGATCTTATAGCGAATTTCGTGAATCATCCACAATTCGCGAAAAATAGGTCCGGCGAACAATTCCGGGAAAATGTAAACACATTGGAATGTATATTGAGATCCCACCACGTCGCGGAAATTAGAGCCCGCGAATTATTTTATAACTTCCGCTTTGACCTATATCGCGAAATATTGAGCCCGCGAAAAATATGTCATATACAGTATATCAGCAGAGGAAGACAAAGGTTTGTAACCACTGTTGCCTTTTCACGTCTGTCCCTTTACTAAACAGCCTGTGCAAATCTAGGCACCCGTACTGCGGGCGCTCGTTTTTCGACTTCGTTTCACTGTAGTCACTGAAAGTATTGGAACGGATTGGAGATTCTTCAGTGCTCTAGCTTCCAGCGCTAGCTTTTTACCTTTGATAACTGTTCTGGGTCTCGTGAGCCTCGCGCGCGATCGCGCATACAAAGCATGACGGAAGTCAACGAGCACGTTCTGGAGGTCAGTCATCCGAAAGAGAAGCCCTTCCGTTCTCATCCTCGTAGTGACTGTTGAGCCGACCACTCGTCGATTTCTGTCCCGTTGGCATGAGCTTAAATCATGATAAAGATAAAGGTGCCATTAAGCAAGCTTGTTGGAGGTTGGCGTTTGACTACTTCGTACAAAATGCCTCTACGTTACGCAAGCCAACGAAAGCAAAACAGTCATTGCTAGAAGTTTCGAATAGCTTTAACCAGCTTAGCACATACATCCACGGGAGTATTATAAATCATAATCTAAGAATACAGTATTTTCGTACACACAAGAACAACAAGAACTAACTCGAAGGCTAATATTAATTTTGGCGTGGAATCAAGATAGCGTCATAAAAACAAGAAAACAGAAATATTTTTTTAAAGATGTACTGGTTCCCGTTTTGAGCTTATATGCAAATAAAATAAAAAAAACACCTAAAACTTGAGGCTTTCTGTAGATTCGGGTAAAAAGATAGAGTGGAATGCCAATGTATCAAATAATTAAAATGTACCACTGCCTGCTTTTAAAGTTAGGCTAATAATATTTGCATGCTTCAAATTTCGGGATCCCTTCTGTGCAATTGAAGTTTTATGCCGAGAGAGAGAAAATTATTGCATAAAGTAGTGAAATAGGCTTTATGTAATTAAGTAATATTATTACAAAGGTAAAAAAATGTTTACTGACCCCTGTTGTGGGGTGCTCGAGATGTACTTTATCGTTCATGGTGGTATCTTCTTGAACGACTAAATGGCAATGTGAGGCACATTTAAGTATAGAAGCTTAGAACTGAGGACAATTCGTCTCTAATCGAACTTAAAATAGCACTCGACAAAAATCTGTGGGCATAATCTGTTTCGCGCATTCACCCAGGAAATATTATATACCAGTAGGACGACAGACATGACCCACAGCGCGAAGGATGCTCAGAATTTACTAAACATTCTCTATTAGTTTACTGGCGACTATAACAGAAACTTTGAACGGCACATCCTCTGAGCCATCTGCGCACATATCCTGTTTTTTCGCTTTCAAGGGTTCTGCATTTGACAGATCACCTGCTGCAGTCAAGGCCCCTCCCAGCACGTGCGTGCATTCCATGACCTAGTTTTACGTGCGCCGACATCCCGTCTATTCCAGCCTGGTAAAGGCAGAAGTGACACGCGCTTCGTTTATAACAATGCCCTTAAGCCTAGCTTGTTGGTTGGATCATTTCAGCGTTCTGTCCAATGTTTTAATGTATTTATACTTCGTAAGCCAACGCAAGAAATGCAGCTATCGCTGATGATACAGGTATACAGGATGTCCGCGAGAAAAGCGAACTCTGTTTTTCTCACCGCAAAAATAAACAAGACATCACGGAGAGCTCAAACACCGCCAGGACGTAGCCCCCGCCTTTCGAGCAAGATGCCAAAGTTTCCACACTTACCATTACCGAAAAAAAAAGCTAAAATTGGAAAAAAAAATAAAAATATTGTCTGTCTATGTGAGAACGCCGTCCGGGAGAACAAGCAGACGGAATGCCGCGGTTTGCGACGGCCTCTCGTAGATGGCGCCGCCAACACCAAGTGTTTATGGTTAGTCTTGGTTTCGGTCTGGCGGTTTGCGGTACAGTACCGTCACAACGTGTCTTACGTGCTCCCCTGGGTTTGGTGCAATTCCAGGCTGTTGCTGGACTTTTTAATGCGTAAACATTAACTATCCCATGAAGTGGAGCCGGCGGCGTCGGTACCCGCGAAAGAAGGCGAAAGAAATGCCCATTCTCCCATTGGCTGAGCGAAACGGCTCCTAGATAGCCATTGGCGGCCACTTCATGAGAGCGCGCGCTCGGCCGCCGCTCAGTGTCAGGCGTTGCCGGAGGGAGGGAGGGGCTGCGGCCGCTTCACGACAGCGTGCGCTCGGCCGCCGCTCTCGTGTCAGGTGTTGCCGGGGGAGGGGGTGAGGGACTGCACCCGCTTCTGCTCCTCTCGGCGCCGAGGAACATGGCGGCGCCTTTGGCATCTATATCGTCGGTGGCCGCAACCTCGGCAGTAGCGAGACATGGCCGTCCACGCCAGTACGCCACAGACGAACTAAGGGAGCGGAAGAAGGACGTGCGTGCTTTCGCATTCATAACTCATAAAAAGTGCTTAGGTGTACCTCGGAATTTTTTTTAAACCCCGGTTAGGTTTGCTAAATTGCATTTGTATAATGACTTTATTCATCCGGAATAAAGAGGTTTTGTTGCTTCACCAGCTGGCAGGACATTTTTGTTGTTGTGGCGCGAGCCTTTCACGTATCTACAGGTTGAACATAGTGTGCGACACCGGATTGCATAAGATGATTGTATCAAAGGAAGCAATCTCTCAGGAGAAAAGAGGGCGCATAGAAAAAATCTTTGCGTGGGGATTCAGAGACACGGGAGGAGAGTGGCCGCGACAAGAGTGGCCACACTCTAAGAAAAAAATGACTACACTGGTCAGTAAAAATGGCGTTTTGGAGGCTTTGACTACCCCAAAGGGCGAAGTGACTAGCTTTTGGGCAAAGTGACGACCCTAAGCCTCTGTGTAATGACCACTTTTCTGCAGGTGGCGACGGGGATGGCGGAGGGGGATGGGGTCACTTTGGAATCCAATATTCACGTGCAGGCAGTCGTAAATGACATTAACAACTTAGATAACTAAAACAAAACTACTATTAAATATGTATCTTTTTTAAGCTTTTGTGGTCCTTCAAGATCCACCAAGATCACATGTGCTGTGCAGTTCGCGTAAATTGGTGCAATACAAATGTTGTCAGCGCAAGCAGCAACACCGTTTCTTGACAGCCATTGGAGACAGCTGAGTATCAAAACAACGAACGTCCATGTGCTTGGTTTGACGTGAGTGTTTGCCGAAACAAGGTAAGGATATTCTTTTTGCCGTATTTTATTGTGGAGCTTATCTTTAAAAAAGTTAAAAGACGTTTACAAATTTTTGTATTGCGAAATTAGAGCGAATTCTTGATATATGGTGTGGCTTGTTGTAAATTGTGAATAAATATATAAGAAAAAAAGTTTACCAACGTACCTGGATTGGCGTGACATTGGCGGCTGTGCAAATTGCCTTAGTAAAATCTCGGCAATGTTGACGCCTCGAGATTTTCAATGTAATATATCTACTCTACCGAAAAATCCTGTATAACTTTTCGCTATCCGGATTATGGAACCGGAAATCTATCTGTATTCTATCTGGACTCGATCCGCATTTTAAGTTCTCAGAAATTATTCCTTTGTCTGCAATCTGGATTTCGGGTTTCCAGAAACAAATTTCCGGTTTTATAATAAGGAAAGGGAAAAGTTATACTGGATTTTTCGGTAGGAATAGGAAAACTTTAGCCACGGCTTTCACACATATCTGCATGTTTTTCCCAAGAACAAGACTCACATATATTTATTTAGTAATTAAAGAAAAATTGACCCGGATAGTCATTGTACAATCTGACGTCAAAACACTCACGAGCAAATCCTCAAGGCATCATCACTGTAGCATGTTTATTCAAAAATCCATCTGTTCGTAATGGATATTTTAAATTCAGTTTCTTCCATAGAGCAATCAAAGAGTGAAATGCTTCGCCGATAAAGTTGTGTCATGTACATCCCTCAGTGAATTTTTCAAATGCATCGAAAATATTGTTTGAGATGCGCACTACATATCGTGATTTGTCTGTGACATTTTTTTTATTTGTGTCGATTGAGGTGAATGTGTCTTATTTTTTAATATTTTGCTACCACTTGACCTAAGCGTTTATTATTCATGGGAACTACGCTGAAAGAATGAAACACACTAGTTGGTATGGACGGCGAATCTTTCACCTCGCAACAACATAAAGGATTCCAAAGTCATTCTTTGTAGTCCGACCCGTCGGTAAAAACGTGAGCGAAAGGGACGTGTGAATTGGGAGAGTAAAGTTAATAAATCGCGTTGCTATAGAAAACAGGAAAGAAAGAAAGTAAGAAAGAAAGAAAGAAAGAAAGAAAGAAAGAAAGAAAGAAAGAAAGAAAGAAAGAAAGAAAGATTTGCCGTAAAAACTACGTTTTCGGATTGGGGTGGAGAATGAACGTGCATCCAGGCCACTTCTGGCGTCAAGAATTTATTTTAAGTTTTAGAAAGACGTAGTGAAGGCGCGGAAATGTTATTTTGGACTATGTTCATTGAGTATGATTTGACGATTTCTCTACCTTACTTGCTCTGGTGTCTCACTACAACTCTAGTTTGATACAAAGATCGTGCACAGTCATGACACGTGCGGGCATGAACGACGATGGGGTGATACGATTCTGCAGAAGCCCGCGACACTCCTAAGTTGTGCTTTCGAAGCCGGTTGTTGACGTACCTCCCCGTCTTTCCTATATATCGCCCTCCACAATCCAAATGAATCATATACACCTACTCCTCACACGAAATAAAGTTGTTAACATGCTTAACCGTGCCACCCTGCAGCTTCTCTCCATTGTTGATTCGCCGTTCACGTTTTTTATTGACCGCCTGCATAGTTTCTTTACTATTTCTGTTTTCGTGTATGTGTTTTTTCTAAGTTATAATTGACACCCTGTAATAGACCTCACGGGCTGACAGTATCATTAAATGCGATAAATGAAATGAATTTACAATGCAATTTTGCGTTAAAACACGAATGGAAAGCTCCGGTAGTAGCGGGCAAAGCAGAAGACGCACTGCACTGATATAAAAAGTGGAGGTCAGCATGAGGCTATTGCGGTGTTCACGTGATACCAGGATGATTCCATGCCAATTTGCTGTAAAGCGTCTATGCTTGCCTGGTGCAGTGATTTTTTAGAGCGCAGCTCTTAGGCGCCAGTTTCTGGCTCGAGCGGCGTCGGCGTCGGCGTCGGCGTAACTGCGCGGTGCATTATGAGAAACGTCATTATGGGATGTTTCCCATAATGACGTCACTTGTAACGTCACGAGTGACGTCACGAGGGTCCCGCGCGTTGCATTAAGGAAAACGTCCCATGATGCAACGCTCGGGTCTCACACGTGACCAGTGCGTTGCAATATGGCACGTTTCCATAATGACGTCACACGTGACGTCATGGTCACTCGTGAAGGTAGCGACGAAGGTGTGCCTCCTTCTCTGTACCCTCCTCCTCCTCGACGAGTGCTGCGTTCTAATTCTGCTTTGCACGCAATTGTAAACGTCTTTAATTTTTTCGCTGATGGGTTTTACAAAAAAAGTCTGATCCCTGTGTAAAAAAAAGAAAAAAATAAGTTCCAAGCAAGATTAGTTTTTGCTATAGTATAAAGCAACCTTGTTACACTTCCTGAAACGTAAAGTTAAAAAAAAAGTGTGTGTTTTTTGTGGGGGTTTGGGGGGGGGGTGTGTGTGGAGGAGGACGGGGACTTAGATCATTAAGCTTCATCTCGCTAACGAGCCGGCAATAGATTGCTTTTGTACATCTATTGTGTTTATCCGAATGCACCTTGATCACACACCAAGTATTTATTAGTTTTTAATATGCAAGAAATGTCATGACATTTGGACAACGTCGCATAGCGAGAGCGGAAGAAAATAAATGAAAGTTGATGAGAGATGTGAAGACTCCTTAAAAACAATGTGGCGTATATTGCGAATGTAAAAGCCGAAGCAAAATCAACGTCTGACTCTAGGTTGCACAAGCCACCAGACCATCATTTTGTTCTTTTGAATACGGGATAACCTACAGATGCTTTTCACGTATACCAGATAGCGCTGCCATAACTGAACTTTTGCATCCTCGCTGAGATGACCAACCAGTAAAATGAGCAGAACAAATCTATACAAAAACGCTTTAAGGACAAGGTCCCTGTGGCGGCTGTAGGTAAACCACTTCTCGTGTAACCAGAGAGATGAAGTGAGGCGTACACAACGAAAGAAAATATAAACGAAGGCCAGTCATGGCGGCGCCCATACACAAAAGCCGATAATCGTCTAAAACTTGCGTGTCCATAATCGTCAAACATAGTGAGATATTGTAAGACTTGATTATTTTTAGTTCACGCGTATACGGTAGCTGCATAATCTGCTTCTTTCCGTGGATGTTATCGCGGAAAAAAGCTCACTTTTTGAACACGGGGATCAGCCGTCGCTAGGTCTGGAAAACCTATGCTGTCGAGCTGGTCCTGGTATTCGGGAAAATCTTTGAACTGCTGCAGCAGTGTAGTGGTGTACAGGAACATCTTGACGTTGCCTTAAACTTGTCCTGGACAATTTCTTTTAACTGGAAAAAATAAATACAGTATGACCGGAAGAATAACAGCGTTTCAATGAAAGAAAACAATCAACGGAAAGCAATCCCTCTGCTTAGTCATCAAAAAATGCATATTGGTTGCTGCGTATTCCATTGTCAAGCCAGTTGACTAAAGACAATGAGCTGTTCATTTTCTGGTGCGTTTTCTCATTCACAGACAACGTAGGTGGGATCTATAAAAGACTAAGCCACAATGTGGCGATCAAATAATATCTTCTTTTGGCAGGTACTGCGCAGCGGTTACACACAACGCTTCTAACATAAACATGCTGCTCCACTGCTCCACATCTGGATTCACAAGAACAATACATCATTCTCCTAACTTCATTAAAATGGGCACGAAAGCGCGTAACCGTCACTTGGTGTAAGTTCTACTTAGAGGTGAAGTGTTCACCGTAAAAAATCGTTAATTATTTATCGTTTTCCGTTCCATTGCAACACTCGGTTCACTTCAAAATTATTATTTTTTTCATGTCGCCTCCACAGCGCTTCTTATGTCGGTACTTTCGCGTTAGAGGACATCACATAATGCGCGAAAGGAAACGGTACGATCGACGCTGCATAGCCTCTCTTTTGTGGACATTAATAAGAAAGTATTTGTCTTCACTTCTAACTGCATGTTTTAGCACGAAAGTTCCTATTTGGTTATGATGTCTTTACTTTCTTTTAAAAAAATACTGCAGTTATTTAAATTACCGAATTAAAAAAAACATCAAAATTGCATAATTTCTTTCAGTACTTGCATCAATTTTTGCTCGCATAGCGAATAAGATTAGTTCAAAACATACCCGAAACAAAAAACTGGTATGTGTTTTCTCTGAGGCGTTACTTTCCTAGCCGTCTAACGTTCAGGAAGCGCTATTTTCATTCGTTGTGTACACGTTGTTTTGAGGTGCAGGACATTTTAAAGTGGAAATCAAGAAGAAAATAAAACAGAATGATCCCCTTAGCTTTGCTAAACCAGATTAACCGCACCTTCTGGTAACAATATGCCTTTGGCGATTCCATCCACTGCCGGGCGTGAGAGACGGAGCTTGCGTACTCTCTCGCGTGCTGAAACAAAAACGGCGTCAGCCAAAAATAGGAACGGATATAAGGAAACAAACAAAATATCTCCGCTATAAACGACTCACGTCTGTAGAGATCGTAAAACATAGGTTAAATTGGAGTGCCTTATGCACACGTGCGTTTGTAGAGTTATGACATCTCCGCAAATTTGCCGCCCAACATTTTTTTTAATGCACTCACTGTTGTTTTTTTGAAAGCCAGCAGTTTATTTATATGTTTGTTCTTTCAAATGCTGATGACAAGCGTCGCAGCACTCGGTGCCTTCACCCTGAGACACACACACACACCGAGGCACTTTAAATTGAATAAACAAACCTTGTATTTCATTCACTACCTTAGGGCACCAAAGACGTTTCATGTAAAACAGTTGCCACTGTACCAAGTACAGCCTACCCCGATTTTTTTTGTTCTGATATATATACTGTTTTTATTTGTAAATACTGTTGTAGCACGTCGTTGACAGCAAAATAAAAGAACTGCAGCCCCACCGATCTCTCCGCACTTTTTTCGCGATTCGTTGTACGCGCCGTTGCAAGAATCAACAGTCTACCAACATAACCAGAAAACGAAAGAAGCAGTAAGTAGAAATAGCAGTCAGTATCCTGCATTAGCGACACTGGCAAGCTATGTATTGTATTTATACTTCGTTTCATCTTGTGTTGAACCGCAGTGGAAGGTTAGGAGTCTCTACAGACAATCAAGCGCAAGTCAGAAGTAACGTCACCAGGCTCTCTGGGCGTGTATCAGTGCGTGACGTCACCTCTGAACTGGCAGCTTGATTGGCTATGGGGGCCCCCAGCCTTCCGATGCGAAAGGCTAAACGTCATCCCCCTTCGAGGTCACGTGAGCTGCGTCGCGGGTGCATGTTCTTCCTTTGACTCCACGGGGCTTACAGATCCTCCGAGACGGAGAGGGACCCGCAGACTGGAGGGTGCCCCGAACAAAGGCACACTACTTGGTCTTTGGGGTATTGTTCTTTCCCGCGTTCTCTTTTATTATTTTTTTTCCTTTTTAAGTTTGGGGAAAAGGGCTACAGGCTATTTTCGTTTCTTTCTCGCTATTCTTTGTGTGCGTGTGGGTCCATAAAACGGCTGCTTCTTCCGGCAAAAAAAAAAAAAAGAAACACACGAGAAGAATGAGTATGAGAAAACTAGTCGACAACTTGGACTCCGTTCTGTAAATGCTTGATTGCGAGTTTCTGAACCACCTCCTTTTCCTCCCAGAGATCTGGCGTAGTCTCTCATTTTCGCGGAGAAATCCCTTTTGTAGGAATACACTATTGCTTCGCCGAAAGTCACAAGTTGCAGATGTTTTACAACGCGCGCTCTAACGCATCGTCTTGCCCAAACAGCCGCAGTCGTCATATGAGTTCCCCATTAGAGGGTGTTAACTCTCGTGTTAGTCGTTGATGACAACGTCCATTGGGACGCCCTCGTTAGGAAAATTTTTTTTATTTGTGTAGATCACAATCTGCGCCCGTTCGGCCAAATTGGGCAAGTTGGGGTACGCTCACTGCACACGCACAACAAAAGGGGGCCCCTCGCAGCTGCCCCTATCTACAGATCTCACCTCTCCCTGATCCGGTCACTTCGGCGGAGGTGCCGGGCGACCAGAGAGAATGTTTAGCCTTGCGATAAACTGTTCCCAGGTCCCGCACAGGGACGGCCCTAGAAATACTTGCATGACAGACAGGCTGCAGGCACCCCCCCCCCCCTTCCCCCTCGCTTTTGCACCTTCTATTTTTTATGCACCTCACATTCGTTCTTCTTTTTTTTTTTGAGTATACGTGTCATTGGAATGGTTTTGTATCCTAGCAATCGTCACACAGCAAGACGCAACTAAGTCAGAAACCAGATGCACTTTCGTGGGCGCATAAGCAACAATACGTATTCCAATCCGATGTCCTTTCAAGCGTTTCGCCTGCGTGCACTGCGAACAAACGCAAGGAAATGAAACGTCGTTTCCCCATAACTTGGAAGCGGAGAAAGCTAAAGCTCCCGTGAGCCAATGAGTGTGTTGAAGCGAGGCGCGTGACAACATACGGTGGTGGGTACTGCTCCTAAAAATAGCTGTCACGTGCTTTGCTCCGCGACTGTGATTCCCTCACAGCAGCTCTGACCTTTGAAGTTTGCCAAGTTACGGTGAAACGAAATATAGAGAAAACAGACAGGAAACGAACTGCCAGCATACGCTAGTCAAACTTCCAACAAAAAGGATTAGTTTCTCCCCAAGCTGGGTGGCATTTATCGTGCATCTTTAGATCTGCGAAGCACTAAGTCACGCGCACTCAATAACATTTTTTCTCTCGCGTGTTCGTGATTTTTACAATGCCCTACATGCAAAAAAGGAAAAAAAAAAAAAGAAACACGATGAAGTCATTCCGAGCGAGGCGGTACCAAGAATCTGCGAGCCACAAGCATAAAGGATTCGCTAACATCCGTTAGGAGTGCGAACGGTAAATCGTCACGCAAACATAATCTCACAAGCTGCAAATATTTATTTGTCTTAGCAAGTAGAATGTGCTAACGACATGTAATTATTATATACAACACACCATTTCTCGGTTCTTCAAGACCATTTCCCTAGTCCTGAACGGTCGCGCTACGGGCCGCGGCTTCACGCCCACGCCCCTGCTTTCGCCCACGGAGCTGCGTGGGAGAGAGCAAAAAGCAGTGCCCTCGATAGACTACGGAGCTACGTTGTTTCGTCTGCTACTGTATCGCCAAAAGTAGAACTATAGCTCTGTGTGTTCCACAGATACGTGTTGCGGTATAACTCTGTACATCTGTCCTGGAGGAAGATAAAAAAGATAGGCTCTGTGACCCCTCCTAAGCTAACAAAAACAAACAGAAAAGTACTCGTTTGGACTGAAAGGTTTCCGAACTGGTGGCAGACACTGGAAAAGCATTTGTCACAGAACTTGGTTTGTAGAATGGCATTAATATTTCGAGCAAGAAATCACCTGCTCACCAGTGGGACCACCAAATCGTCACTATTTATTGCATCAGGTGTATTTGCGCTCATGAAGAAAAATCTGAACATATCCTTCTCCAAACGGCCTATGTCGAATAAAAAGCACTTTTAAAATATGTATGCACAAATAACTAATTTATTGCGACACTTGTATATACACATGAATTAAACGAAGTCAAACATTATTTGTGATTATATCTTGATGTCTATACCAACTACATTCATATTTTTGTAGGGATTCATTGAACGATAAGTTCAACAATAGTTAATGGAACGCGATGGCTCGAACTCACCAGAAATATCAACGTGCGATGCTTTCATAGACGGTCGCTTATGAGTTTTCTCAATGTGGGACTTCAGAAGCTTTCGCTTGCATTTCGACTACAGCACTGCACGGGCCCGGGCGAGCCCAAAGGCCCCAGCCCGGCCCAGCCCATGGGCCAGGCTCGGGCCGGGTAGCACGCATTTTCTCGGACCCGGGCCGGGCTCGGTATTGAACGAAACATTTTTCGTGCCGGCCCGGGCCGGCCTGGGCAGTGGCCATCACCGACTTGTCATGCCTGATTCACTCAGTCGGATTCCGCTTGCGATTTTCAGTATCGACGTCGTCATCTCAGCTACGGTTCAGGCTTTTGCAGCCCGAGAGACGTCATGCTCAAAATAGCGAGCAGAACCTCACCATGTGAACCAGGCTTTAGCGTCCATTCTGCGGCGTCCACGCGGCATGAATCGCCGCATGTTGCATTATTCACGCCAAGTTTTGCGGTGTAACGAGCCTCGTTAGTTTCGCTGAGGCCGCTCAAGTACTCAGACATTGCCAGGAAGACGTAGAATCAACAAATCTAACGCGAAAAAAAGCTCGGGGACTCACACCGCGCCGACAACATCCCATTCCAATAGTTTGTTTATGGGCGACGGCGAGCTTCTTGCCCACACCCCTTGCGCATGCGCGACGTCGGTGGCGTCCGCTAGGGGCGCTCCAGTTTGTTTGTAAACATGAGTTGGTGTATAGAAACGAGCGTCGGAAAAAAGGGACCGACATTTTTATTCCTACCTCCGAACAGAAACGAGCGCCACTCACTGCATCACACTGCGCAGAGGCCGGACCCGGCCACCGCGCGTATTATCACTGACGTCCGATGCAATGCACAGCTGAGCTGACTGACCAGAGACATACCAAGCGCGCGCGAGAGAGGCAGGAACTTCCTCCGCCGGAGAACAGCGTCACACGACACGTTTCGGGGATATATTTCACGCAGCGGATAACGCGGGCCTTTTCACTCTTCGATACTGGCGCCATCTAGAAGTCGCGCGTTCAAACACGTAACGAGTCGCGCGCCATGTGGTGTCTGAAAAGGACGAATAAATAGAGGTACCGCGCCCTCTTAAGAGAAAAATGGCATCAAGGGGCGAGCACCACCACATATCAGTGACCACTTTCCGAAGTACTCTTCTGTTATTGTATTGGCTTTCATGTCACCTCTCCCCACCCGTGACCTACCCTCTCTTCCTATTCTCTTGGTAGAGAAGTGGAGGGTAACGGAGGAGGAGGAGTGGAGGGGATCATCCTGTCGGTAGCGACAGACAGGTGTCGTAAGGCGAACCACCCTCTTTTTTACAGCGGAGCTGTTAAGGGCTAGGGTTCCCCAGGATCGTGTCGGTGTATGTCGACACAAACCTACCTGGACAGCTACCGCCATCTATAAGCGACGGCGGCAAGCAGACAACCAGTATGGTTTCCGCCGTCGCTCGTTGACGGCGGCAATCTTTCCAGCTAAAATAGAAGAATGAATAGTTGGGCGTGTTGGTGGGAATTCATCGTAGGAAACAGCGCGAAAAACAGACGACGACGTAAAAAACCACACAGTGTATCGAGTACAGATCCGCAGGTCTTCCTTCTTCACGAGACTGGAAAGGCTGAACGTTTTTTCTGCTTTATTTCGCGACACTTAAGAAAAGCAACAGACCGGCTTCCTTTATACTACCTCTGTTCAACTTACCCTCGTCTCTAAGTGCTCTCCGAAAGGAAGATCAAGTATTTGAAAAGGTGATAATACCTCCTACAATCACCGCCCTCTTGGGGAGCACTAGGAGGGGAGAATAAGCCGTAGCAAGAAGGTATGAAGGAAGCCGGTCAGTCCTTTTGTCGTGTCTCCCGCGAAATACAAAAAGAGGGGTAGTTCGCCTTACGACACCTGTGTGGTGCTGCCTACAAGTTACTTCCTCCCCATTTCCCCTCCACTCCTCCTCCCTCTTTTACGGCAACCGAGAGGTCTATTGTTCGGGCGCAGGATTTTACCCTATATTGGCGGCATATGCCCAGTGGCGCAGGAAGAGTGGAGGTGTTGGGCCAGGCATTTTTTTCGAATGGCGGCACGTGGGATGAGGGCAGGGTTGACAGGGTTTTATACAAGTGTTTAGGGGTTCTTCCTCTTGCTGATTCTGCGACGCCTCTGCCCTCATCATTTTAAGGGTAAAAAAAAAACAAAAAAAACATACAGTCAAGTCAACTTGCAACACTACCCTTTTGCCGATTGGGGTGTTTTGATGTGCGTTTGGTCACTTCAATAGAAAATTCAATTAGGAGGTGGAACTTTGATCATTCCCATAGAAAGTTATGATCTTTGGGTGAGGCTAAAAGTGTACTCAGGACATAATATTGAAATCTGAAATTTAATATGCGGATTCGAAAGAGATGTTGCCTAAGTAAACTCGACGCAGGTGATCAGAGGTTGTGTCGCACATGAGTGGGTCTCCGTCTTTTTGGTAAATACAAAAAGAAAAAAACCCGAAAATTAACCTGCATATTGGTTTTAGCAAAAAAAAAAAAAAGAACGGAAAGACACGAATTTAAGCTGCCCATAAATACCTAAAACCGAAGATTAAAGGGAAGAAAACCTGCATTACAGTTTTATTTTGTTCTAAACGGGAACACCGCCTACACCGAACTGTCCGAGAGGCTGCTTCTTCATTCGGACTCCTTATCGCCTTCCTTTCTCTTATCGGTACGCGATTGAGGCGAATGCTCTATTGGAGGTAAGGGAATCTTGTACCCTTTCTTCTTCAGCAGAAGTCCTGATAAATTCAGATTTTTTTGCATGTCAGCCTAGTGAACCTCCCGAGGGCCGTCCAGCTAGCTAGAGCTTTCATTGCTTCGAGCGCGTCTCCACGCGTTGGTGCTGCCTAGCACATAGGTTTGGTAGGATTTATTGTTTGCAGGGTTTATTTTTTTAGAATTCGTGGAGGGTTTTTCGGAGGTTTACTTTTCCCCGCAGATTAAGTGTCCTTCAGTGGCAACTTTTGGTGTTGGACGAAAAAATGGGTTCACCAGAGATTATGCTGAAGAAAATGGGGCATGTGATTCTCCAACCTCCGCGGAACATTCGCGAGACCCGAATAATCGAAAGGCATATCCACCTACCGACAATGAAAATAAAGGAGATGTAGGGATCCAGAGCAAAAACCAGCCTTGCGTTCCATTTACTGGAGGCAGTTTCTTATGCCGAAATAGAACTGTTGATGAATATCTTCTTCCCGCAAAGCTTGAGCTTTTCTTATTGAAGGGCCCATTTTGCTAAAACTGACTCGGGGTTAATGTTTGTGGTTTATCGAGATTTTTCGAAAACACTAAACCATAGTCTTGGGTCGTGCGAGGTGGCCAAAGAGTTAAATCAAGATTCGGCTGCCCCCGCTTCGAAGCGGGTTCTTGCATCGTCACCTCATCTCGTGCAATCAACTGTTTTTATACCCGGCCTTAGCAATCATAGAATAATAATATATTGATAACTTTGCTCTTGTGTCTGTGACTTAAGACACCTGTGTCTAAAGTCATCCGCGATTTTAACAGAGCTAATTATGACGGCATTAATAATGAGCTCTACCATCTTTTTGACATCTTTCTCTCCTTCTATTCCTCACGGACCGTTGAGGACAATTGGCTAATTTTTAAGCATAAGTTAATTGACCTCATCAATTTGTATGTTCCCCTGCTGCGAGTTCGTGGGGATGTTGGGCAACCATGGTACAGCAAAAAACTGAAATCAATTGATAACAAAAAGAAACGGATTTTTCGAGAAGCGAAAGCTAGCGGCTCCTCAGTTGTGTGGGATAAGTACTTCTCCTGCCTAAAAGAGTACACTACTCTGATTAAAACTTCAAAAAGAAAGTATTTTAATCAAGATTTGCCCAACATTCTCCGAAATAACCCTAGTAAGTTTTGGAAAACAATTACACCGAACCCCGGAACCCAGTCGATTCAACTAATAGACGGTAGTGTCGTCGTAGCCTGACGAACTTGCCCCGGATTTAACGAATGCTTATTTTCCCTCTGTTTTCACAATTGAGTCACCAGATAACATCCCTTCCCTCTCTCCCCTTCAACTTTCTCGGATGCCACCAGTCACTGTCACTGCAGCTGGTATTTCGAAGCTTATAGATAAGCTGAAGATTTCTTCCGCCCCTGGCCCTGATACTATCTGCTCAAAGAGACTGAAAAATACAAAATGTATTTCCAGTTCATTTCTTCAGCTAATAATTAACCAGTCACTGTCCAACGGCTGCATTCCGACAGATTGGAAGATTGGCCGGGTCCTTCCTGTTTACAAAAGCGGCAATCGATCCCATCCCAGTAACTATCGTCCAATACCGCTCACGTGTATTGCATCAAAACTTCTAGAGCACATCATCCATTCGAACATTATGAATCATTTAACCTGTAACAACTTTTCTTTCATAAGCAGCACGGTTTTCGCAAGGGCATTTCCTGTGACACCCAACTGTTTGAATTTTCTCACGATCTGCACGTTAACCTTGATTCACATTCCCAAACGGACACCATCTTTCTAGATTTCTCAAAAGCTTTTGATCGTGTTCCTCACCTTCGACTCCTTTCAAAACTTTCCTGTCTCAATATTCATCCTTTAATTGTGTCTTGGATTCGCAGCTTTCTTTCATCCAGAGTCCAATACACGGTTGTAAACTCGTTAGAATCTAACCTCACCAGTGTCTTGTCAGGTGTCCCACAAGGCAATGTACTAGGTCCCCTCCTATTCTTGATCTTTATTAACGACCTTCCAAATTCAATCACCTCTAATATACGTCTATTCGCCGACGATTGTGTAATATATCGCCAAATAAACTGTACTGACGATCATCTCCTCCTTCAGAATGACCTCGAAAGCATAACCAAATGGTGTGATCAATGGCTTATGTTACTAAACCACTCTAAGTGTAAATTTGTCTGTTTCTCCCGCAAGAACTCCCAATCTCTCTTCCAGTATTTTCTATCTCTAGGCACTGAACAAATCGAGTGTTGTACGAATAGTTCAAAATGAACACCAATATCTTGGTGTTCCATTTTTCTCCTAATATGTCATGGTCTCTATCACATTAACACTATATATGCTGAAGCTTCTAGAACCCTTGGCTATATCAGACGATGCCTGCACTCTGCCCCTCCTGCCCTACGACAGCTGGCCTACGAGACATTTGTCCGCCCAAAGATTGAATATGCTGCTTCCATTTGGTCTCCTCATCAACTCTACCTCACTAACACCTTAGAATCTATTCAAAATCGTGCCGCCCGATTCATCCTATCTAATTATGAACGTTCTGCCAGTGTATCAGCCATGAAGGCTGCTCTATCTCTTGTCACCCTCATTACTCACCGCAGAATTTCACGCATCTGTCTCTTCCATAAGATCTTCTATCACCACCCTCAACTCAGACAGTCACTGCTATTAGATCCCCATCGTTCATCCCGGCGCCTTTTCAACCTCCTTAGTGTACGTCGCATCCCTGGTTCCACTGTCAGCTCCAACCACTCATTTCTTCCTCCTGCTATAATAGAGTGGAATAATCTGCCGGATCATATTGTGTACATCAGTGACTCCGATCTTTTTAGAAATGCCGTGTCATCCATATATAATGCCTAACCAGCGACATGTCTTCTTGTGTGGCCACTGTTAGGCCACTTCTTATTCCTGTTTTTTTATATATATATATAAGTTCTACATGTATGCCTCCCGGTACAGTCCCCCCCCCTTATGTAATGCCCCAATGGGGCCTTTAAGGGTCAATAAATGAAATGAATGACATAAATGAAATGAGTATGTGAACATAGAAGGGAGCGTGCGCTTAAAAAAGGACATTAAGACGGTTTTGCGAAAGTTTATTCTCATTTGCCATGCGTTACACCAGGTGCAGAAGCTTGCAAATGAACTGTTAAGGAAGTTAAGGTCTTCAGGGAAATTAATCGCGTGGTACAGGACACAGTCGTCAGCGTAAATACGTATCTTAGTGGCGATGTTACGTCGTAAATCGTTGATGTAGAGCAAGAAAAGAAGCGGACTGAGAACAGAGCCTTGTGGGACACCTGATGACACATCGACATTAGAAGAACTGGAGGAGTTAAACATACATACTGTGAGCCAGGCACGTATCCAAGGGGGGGGGGCATGGGGCCGGCCCCCCCCCCCGAAATCTTCCATTTTGCTGGTACTTCCTCCCCCCTCATACAGCACTTTGTCATGGGCGGCCCCCCCCCCCCCTTGAAACAAAATCCTGGCTACGTGCTTTCTGTGAGCGATTGTAAAGGAAACTCGACATCCAGTTAACAAGGGAAGGGTTGCTTATAGTATCACATTAAGTTTGTACAAAAGTTTAGAGTGAGGAACGGTATCGAAGGCTTTAGATAGGTCTATGAATATCGCATCCACTTGGTTGCCGATGTCGAGAGACTGATGGATGTCGTGAGTAAATTCTGTAAGTTGTGAAATTGTGCTGTAACCACGTCGAAACCAGTGTTGAAGATCACATAAAATGTTGTTAGTTTCAAGGAACACCATGATGTGTTTGTAGATTATGTGTTCTAATAATTTGCATAAGTGAGATGTTAAAGAAAAATTCCTGTAATTAGTTAACCAATGTTCGTCGCCGGATTTATACACTTCGTCGGCTTGCGTCGAGTTTTCACGTCGTCGGCTTCCGAATTTTTTAGGATGTCGGCGAGTGGAACTTGAGTCGTTGCTGTGAGACGCGGCTGCACAACTGCTTTTAGTTTGGCGTCTTCCACCCTAAACGGTTCCAAGTGGTACTTTTTGACTGACATTTAAACTCCTACGGCCTTAGCGATAGCTCTCCCTCCGAGTGTAGAAATCACACCTGATAGGGCAGGTAGCAGCATCTGTAAGGAGCCACAGCGCATAACTAACGTACGTTTTATATTTTTATAGGGTCTCCTTCGATTTGCCTGGCTTCTTATAGCCCTAGCAAACTTTTTTCATGAGCTTTTTAATTCGTTTATAGCGACGTTTTCCTCGCATAAATTTAGGCAAATCTCGCGAATAATATGTAGTTGCTTTTTTTGGCGTGCTTCTGTATAACGCGCCTTTCTCTGACCGTTTTTGCTTTTCTGAGTAGGTGCAGAAACCGAGCGTGCTTCTTGAGACGTTTCATTAGGTTTCATAGACAATTTCTGGGTCTTCGTCAAACAAAACGTTCGTCCTCACACGAAAGTTGTCGGGACAACCTTGCGACAAATCGATCAAAATATAAGTGAAGGGTTTTCGACAAGCATCCAAATAAATAGCCGGGAGAAGATGACTTTTATTCCTGCCAAAAACTGTCTCGAGAGGATTTGCCATTGGCCTCCGATCCTCACAGACCTAAATATAATGAGCGACGTGGAATTTAGACTTATGGTGCGATATAAAGGATTGGTAAGAAACAAGTTTTGGGTAATAAAAATTACGCTAGAATTCCAATGATGGGAAACTCCAACGAAAAACGCGGATATTTCTTTTAGCTTAGAGGGGTTCCCTAGGAAATCGTCGAAAATAAGCAAAGAACTTTTATCAGAGTCCAAATTTTCGGGAATGTTTTGTGTAAACGCGATGTCGGGTGATCTACGAAAAAGTTTGTTCGTAGACGTACACATACAATATATTTTCTGGCGGATTATCAAACATCTCGTTTCGGAAACCGATTAGCTTTCTCTTCATAGTCGATTTGCCAGATTGAGACGACCCACTTATTATTATCTTGCTGCATGGTGGAAAACGAAATTTATCTACCAGATCCATTGCGTATGGTTGAAACTATAACAATCAAAGAGTCGTGTGACGTCCGTCAATATACACAGAAGGAATTGGTGTCCATGGACGGGCGCATTCGTTATGAGTGCCTGCCACACGAGACCTTGTCTAGATCCGATGCAGTTCTTTTGAAGGGACACAAAACTCAGTTTTGCTGTTTTCATGTCTCTTCATTCAAAAACGTTGAGAGCTTCAACGTGGCTTTGTGATCAAAATTTATTCCATAGAGTAAGGGCTTTCCTCTAACCAAGCGCCTGATTTGGTAGACATTGAAAGGAAATCGTCGCAGATACAGCGCTTCAGTTATGATGCAGGTTTGTTCACGCTCGAGGTCGTACTCTCGCGCTGCAAGGATATCCGCCTCGTTTAGACAGTGTTTCGAATTGAGAGTTTGATTCCTGTCCAAGTTCACACCCGCCTTTTTCGGGTAATCCGCTTTGGACCAAGCGCGTATTGCAAGGACCGACTGGGGATGACTATAGACTCTAATGTCTTCAGAAGAAGTCCACTACTCGCGTGCAATTTCCATACGAATGCGACTGCGTCATGCCGAGACCGACGACAAGCGCGGTTACGCCAAGAAAAAAGACCGATATCCCGATTGCGAGAGACCTGGTCTGTCGTGATTTCATAATGAACGTCCGCGCGGACTCGGGCCTGTACTTCTATAAAACAGCTTGCCGTTAAAAGGAGACTTTTATTACCCTTTCCCAGTAATTTTGGGACGTCACGACGACTATTTGTTTTTCGCGGTCTGACTTGTTTTATCGTTCCTGTCCAGACATGAAAGAATATGTCGCTAGTGGGAAACATTTTACTATTGTCTAAACGAACATGCATATCGTTAATTTTTCTCGCTAGCGACACATCTGCTGCAGCCATCGTCGAATACTTCGATAGCGAGGAACATTTTTTTTTACCGCGGTTTGTTTCGTTGTTTTTTATTTCTGTCCAGACGAGATTGAACACGTTCATTTTACCCGCAAGCGACACATGTGCTGCAACCATCGTCGACTCTAGTTCCAGCTTTGTTTCCTGCACAGTAACGACAAAACGAGACAGACCTCGTTTTTTGTTGTACTTCTCCAACGAGTAAAAGTGCGCTAATTTATTCCACAGCGTACGTACACGTCCATTCCTGCTATTGCTGAAACTAGAAAAAAAAGTGTGCGTTAAGCTAACGTGTGTCTGACCTCCACGTAGAGCGTTTACGTCACTGCGAATGGACAGGATGACTCCACTTCCTGCGTGTGAGCACACTCCAGTTGTTTTTTCACTACCGGGTTCTATAAAAGCGCAATGCCTTCGCACTCGAATTCAGACTAACCGCCTCACCCATCTTTTCATTTCTACCCTTCTCGTTACAAGATGAGCACACTAATCCGGATGTCTTGCGTGTTCCTTGCTAATAGGACATTTCGTTTCAGCATTTCGAGAAATAGGGCACGGATCTAGCCACACATCTGGGAGTTATGTCTGTTGTCACTACTTATTTCTTCTAAAAACTAAAGAAAAAACAAGGTAAGCAGTCAAACTGGAGGCCTAGCATTTTCCTTGCTGATATCACTTTTTTTCATTGCTTGAGGGCTCGACACCGCAATCAGGACTATCTACAGGACCAGGCCGTAAAGAGCATCCCCTAAAGGACGAAGATCGTCTTGTCCCCGCAGCCTCCCTCCATCACCTGACCTACGTCGTCGTCGTCGTTGCCTCTTCTTCAGAAGAGGTCCACCGTCGCGGGTAGACGTTATGTAATGTCCGATTTGAGTAAGAAACTTGCAGGGCTTTCAAAATGTCGATCAAGTTTTATCAAAATGCAAGAGGTTCCTTCGAGCGTCAGACTCCATGGTTTAAACGTTGCACACATGAAGACCAAGTACGGAGATTTAAGATATGTAACATTATGTATACAAGGAGAAGAAAAAACAGTGTTTCTTCCAAAAATATTTGGAAAGTTGAGAGAGGAAGACATCGACCAGCTTTCAAAAAGCACTAATCTGCTTCTCAAAAAAAAAAAAAAAAGAAGGAAGGGGACGGGGATTTCACCAGAAATAATTTTCTATTAGACGGTTAAAAAGTGAACTCATCATCATCATCATTATGGCTACTTGTCACCTGCGCTATCCCGACGATCCACAGCAGTATTCCAGAGCAGGGCGTCACATGTCCACTTAGCATTGGTGCACGATGTACCTCCCACACCCTGCATACCGTTTTATGAAAGGGTTTGCGCTCTTCATAATTATGTGGTTCAATACATGTTGCACTTACACAAAAGAGACGTAGAGTTGTACGACGTACACACCTTTTCAGGCAGCATGCACAGTCAATGTCAAATGTGCTCAAGCATTTTAGAATACCACTGCGTTTTTTTTCTTTTTTCTGACGCTTAATGTTGAATTTGGACGTGCGTTAAAGAGAATGACATACTGGAGATGCTACAGAACCCAACCCTTAGGCAATTTCGAGCCCTCAGCACCGAGGTTGTAATTCTCCAGTTTGCTCCAACTGTTATCAAACTCAGACAGTCACTCTACGCAGGGTTTTTGAATTCTAGAGATATCAAAACAGTAATGTAGGATTTATTTTATAATCAGCTACCTCGTGTGATCCCCACGGCTAGAGCACTTTATTGCGACAGGGATTCCTTCTGTTTCTTCACGGATCACTCGCAGACGACAAGCTGCTCAAACTCCGAGACGCAGGCTCGGATACAACTACATTTCCAAAAGCCACAAGCTATTTACAAGCTAGAACAAAATGAAGCTCGGAGTGTTCAGGAACGAATATTCAACTACCATTTGCTGGCTTTTTGTTGCTTTAAAACCAAAGCTATAGAGCTTCAAAACCAGCAACAGCGCATGTTCAGTAAGGGCTAAGGAAGTTAACAAATGTGAATCTCGCAAGCGGACCTACGACATGTACAAGCATGCTCTAGAGGTGGAAACTTTGCATGAAGTTAGGCAGACGTTAATTGGCCGTAACCTTAACGATCATAGGAGCATCTCGGTTGAAAAGATTGTTCTAAACCCTTTGACAACAAGCGCTACATTTGCAGTGATGGGATTACGACATTTTCTTTTGGTCATAAGAACCTTGATGACATGAGCGTTTGCGAAGATGACTGATATCGCTTTCAGCGTCTCTCATCATGATATAAACGAACTTTTTGAATTGTCACGCGCCTTTTCTGTAAATGTAGAGTGTTTCAAATGGTCTGTGAAATTGGCACATGCAAATATTTTTTATTGTTTTCTTTGTGCATTTGTGTTTGATCGAAATAAAAAGCGAACTACACTGCATACCAGTTACGAAAGAAAAGAAGTAAAATACGATTTCCGTTTTGTCTTTGTGTCAATGTCTAGAGTAAGGATCCAGATGTCGCACTTCAACTTTTGAACAAAAGATGACGGAACGTTCGGCTTCCCATGCCGAACTTCAACGTTCTACCGAGAGATGGCACACGGGTCGCCGACAGATGCCGCCATGTTCCACTCGATCTTACTCTAGGGTTTTGTACCTTGGCGTTCTAAAAACCTACCCGCGTTTTCGTATTTTCAATCTGTGTTGTTACGTACACAACCCGGCCGAGTAACTGGGATGCATTTGGGCCCGAGCACACGGTCGCCAACAGATGCCGTTCCTTCCCCGCTTAGCAGCACGACTCGCAGAGGGACAGCTGTGCAAAGCTGCTCGCCTGGGCGCCGACATATGCCGCTCCTTCCCATAGCAACGATTAGCAACCGACAACAGGACCGTATACTAGCGAAGGGACAGCTGTCCCAGTTGCATGATGCACAGGTGCTCGGCCTCTGCGCTCGACGTCAAGGGTTCGATTCCCCGCGATTTCGGCGACTCTTTTCACGAGCACCGACCACGTGACCTAACGGTCCCACCAGAAGGTGAAACGGGCCATTCCGAGCGAAGTTCGGCTCCTGGCGTCACGTGACCCCCACCAAAAACTGCAACGGGCCATTCGAATGCGCGTCCCGTGCCCCCCCCCCCCCTAACGCGGGGCCATTCAGGACCGCTCGACCGACCAGGGACCCAGTGACGTAGCCCACGGAACACCGGTATCCCGCGTAACACCCCATCAGAGTGGGGCTTAGGTCATCACGTGACCGGACTGGCCCACCAACCAGGGCCATGACCACGCCCGCAGGGGCGGGGCGAGGGCGGGCCTGCACCTAGCGGTCAGGGGACCGGACTGGCCAACCAACCAGGCCCGTGGCCACGCCCAGCGGTGTCACGTGGGACCCGGTGACGTAGTAACCTGTCATCAATCAGGGCGGGGCTTCGGTCCCGTAACCCGACTCGCTAACAAATCAGGGCCGCGGCCATGCCCACAGGGGGAGGGGTTTTTACTGATTGATTACCAACGGCAACTATTTGGTGGTGTAAATGTGATTTTCGACAAAGATATGCTTACAGCGTTACTGGAAGGAGTACTGCAGCTATCGAATGATGTAAGAGAGCGGTTGGATGAGCCGATCACCCTCGAAGAGCTTGAGCGTGCCTTTGACGGTTTATCGTCTCATAAAACACCGGGGCCTGATGGATTGAGTGGAGAATGTTTTAAAGAACTTAAGAATGCACTTTCCTCTTCTTTTTTTAGAGGTTATCCGTGAAGCGCACTCTCTTATAACTTTTCCGTCTTCTTTTGCACAGACGCAGACTGTGGTGATACCAAAGACGTCCGATGCTGTGCAGGCAAGACGTGAAAGTGAGTATCGACCCATTACATTGTGTAATGTCGACTGCAAAATTTTCGCCCGCGTTTTACCTATAGTCGGTTACAAGTTAAGAAGGTAGGAGATGTTCCTCCCACAAGCGTGATGTGCCGGTTTCAAATCCCTCCGCAGTCGAAAAAAGAGTTCACTGGAAACGATCCTTGTTTCGTTTCAATGGATAGATAATGGCCACAGAGTGGTACCAACTTGTCTTCGGTCTCCACTTTTTAAGAAAGCGACCTTTGTAGTCATCGGAGGGGGAGCGAGCCCCTGAAAGCAGCCTTTGTATCAATCGGAGGAGGAACCTAACCCCCGAAAGCCGTCTTTGTTTCCATGAAAGGGGGATGACTCTAATATCCCCCTCGTGGCTTCTACAGTGCTAAGTCAAAGTCGAAAGATAAAGCAAATATGTACGGAAAGGCAAAACCCTCCTCGCGCGTTGGCCGTGACGTCACCGAAACGATGGGACGCCATTGGATACGGAGGTGGCGGAGGGATATATGATTCCCTTTGGGGAAATATGCCGCTACCTTCTTGACTTGTAACCTACTATAGTAGGCTGCAGCATGTTATTCGAGTTTTAGTTGGGAAGCACCAAACACGTGGGATTAGGAGCCGATCAATACAGTCAAACATTAATGTGACGCGGTCAATATTAAAGTGTGTTAGTAGTGAAGGCGGCCAAGTGGCAGTGATCCAAGTAGATATGCAGGAGGCATTTCATCGTTTTCACCATGATGTTATTTGGGATGTTCTACAAAAAGCGCATGTTGTGAAAGATTTTTTTTTGAGGGGATACGTATTGCTGGGTGCACCACTAAACTGGTCTTGAACAATTCTTTTAACTTAAAATACTTGTGTCGTCCTCTGTAAGGCAGGGATGTCCCGTGTCCCCTTTATTGTTCTCGTTGTGTTTGGAGTCATTTTGTTCAAGTGTCATTCAAAGCCAGAAAGTGAGCGGAATTTTTATGGGTTGTGCTAAAACGAAAATATTGTCATGCGCGGATGATGTCGCTCTCTTTTGTGCTGACAAGAGAAGTGTTACTGAAGTTTTAAAGTGGTGCTCTACGTCCTGTGCCCCAACGGGGGCTGCAGTTAACCTAGAGAAATGCTCTGGATTATGGCACGGTGAATGGGCTACAACGCCAGCACAGTTTGAAAGAATACGATGGAGCGCAATTCCGTGCAAGTATCTAGGAGCCCCCTTGCAGCACAAGAAAAGCACAACACCATATTAGGAGGGTGTGGTCGAAGACCTCAGAAAAAAGACATCTCGTTGGCGCAACTGCAAATTGTCAATTTTTGCTCGCGCGACTGTATGCAATGTATTTTTAACTGCAAATAGATGATATGTTCTAGAAGCCATGTGGTGTACGAGGAGGTGCATCCAGGAGATGCACAGAGCATTTTGCGCTGTTTGTTTGGTTGCTGGGTAGTGAACCCATGTGCCGTGATAACCTTTTCCGTCGTGTATTCAAAGGAGGGGTCGGGCTAGGTCTTCTATTTGTTCGAAAAACTGTTTCTCGTTTTTTGTTTTTGAGAGTCAATAGAACCCACTGTTGCAAGTTATGATACAGACCCGACTAGCAGAAGCCCTACCGTCTTTTATTATAACTTCAGAGTTTGGCACCCCGGCAAAACTAGTGGGTTTCGAAAAGGAGGTTGTTGATTCTTTTTATTTTTTGAATGTAAGATTTTCGCGTGAGTATCTGGCGACTGTCACGCGTAAAAACTGACGCGAGACCTTCTTGATGGTCTCTTCTCTGTGCCACTGTACCGTTTGCAGTAAGTTTCAGGGCCTGGGCAAGATGTACTAGCCCGTGTTATGAGGATGTGTGTGCCGCCGGCTGTCAAAACGTTTTTCTTTTGGCTGCACAGCTCCACTTTGCCAGTGAAGGTCTGGCTTCAGGATCGTGGGTTGTACGTCCCTTAGGGCGTAACTGCCTGCTTTGCTGACAGCCGGAAACTAGCGAGCACGTGTGTCGTGCGCTGTTGAAACGCTGTCTTTTTATTTTTTACAGCGTACCTTGAAAAAAGACTTATGCGTTGACCATTTCACAATTAGGTTTCTTCCTGTAGAGAAGGGGGATAACGTGCCTTATGACATGTTTATGGCGCTAGGGCTGTACAGTCTATGGTGATCATGCTTGGCGGTGCGACATGCTGAAGGTCAACCGAAATCGGCGCGCCTATTCTATATCGAGCTTGTAATTCAGGTAAAAACTGTTCTTGAAAAAACCGTGACCCCCGCCTGAGCGGATTGGCCCGCTGGATAAGCTAATGGGCATGACAGAGTTTCAGCGCCGCCAACTGGCCCAAGTTAGGGCTCTTGGTGTTTTAACGTTGTTTGTCGTGTTTGGTATGTTCCTCCGCCTAGCAAGCCGTAGTCAGTTTCGCCCCTGCGCTCCATCCTGCTGTTTCACCGATATCGGCGCCTGCGACGATAACCTTCTCCTGTTTTGTTTTGGGCACATCTTCGCCCCAGTAAACGTTTAGTTCCTCCAGTTGGTAGCCGCCTCATCATTTGTCATTTGTGACAATATTACGTCGCGAAGATTTGACTACAGGTGGCTTGACAGGCTAAATTCATACGACACTAAACACGCCTCCCGACAACGAGCATCCGTAAAGATAATCTCCGTGAAGACTACGATAATCGACCAACTTCCTATCTTAGGGTGTTGGGTGATGATGTTCCCTAACCAGCTCGTTTGCGTGCGTTTACTTCTCAGAAAGCATACTGTCCATTGCTTTGTTTTTATTTTTCTGTCTATCATTCGTCTCATCCTACGATGGACTAAAGGCCAAAGCCACGGGCCGCCAAGTCCAATCACGTTCCACGCTAAACAATGACACGCTAGCATTGAGTAGGTTTGGACGAATAATGCTCTGAATCCAAAAGCGCTGCGTCTTTTTTATAGCTTCGACACTGCAAAGAGCCAGTACGTCCTGGCTTTCTTTGCAATGTAAAATTGTTGAGTCACTCATTGCTCGATCCGAACCACTGTCCGCCCATTTCCATCAGTGATCCGAGACGCGAGCACCGATACGTGCATCGAAGCGAAATACCACGCAATGTCTAAGTGGTTCGTGATTGGATCTGGCGGTTCGTAGCTTCTGCCTTTAGTCCATCGTAGGGTGGGACGAAGTATAGTCGTGTGTCTTCCTAAGCCCCCCCCCCCCCCATTTTATTTTCTAAGGAGTGTCGGCGAACGGCACTGCTGCCGGCAGTTGCGAAGCCCGCACATACGGAAGGTCAGTCACTGCGTAAACAAATCGACTGAAGTCTTCTTTGCTATGTTCTCTTCAAAGACTTATGTGAGAGTTTGTGAATGCCTCTCTCCAGGCTGCAAATGTTTGGTTAGCGTGGTGAAACCAAAACAGCAAGAAAATGCCCTTGTGGTTACCAACTTCAATCTGCAGTCATTATACGCTACGTTACACGTCGATACTTTGAAATGGTAAGCCGATTTTGTTTGTTTTTCACCTCAAATGCTGAACACCAAGATAGTGACTCCCCAAATACTACTTATCTCGCTTTGTTTACTCAGTGACTGACCTACCCTGTGTGCGCGCTTGTGTTTCAAAACAATATGCCATTCATGCACTGTTCTCAACTGCCGACCAAAGTGGCGTCCGCCAACACGGGTTAAGAAATAACGGGGCTTAAAAGGCAGCACAAGTAAACAGAAAGATAAACCAAAGCTTGGGACGGTAAGACTCTCTGAGAAGTGAACGCACGCAAACGAGCTGGTAAGGGAACATCATCGTCCAGCACACTGAGATAGGAAGTTGGTGAATTCTCGTAATTTTGACGGAGATTATCTTTGCGGATGCTCGTTGTCGTAAGCGTGTCTAGCGTCGTAGGAATTTAGCCTGTCAAGCCACGCCTGGTCACATCTTCGTGACGTCATGCTCTGTTTTCTTGATCGTTTGTTGATTAGGTGTGATCGAATACACTCATCTGTTCTTGAGATTACCTGTTCTGTTGTCCGTTTGTTATTCTTCCTAGTCCCATGATTTTAAGTTATGACGACTTTCTTCACTCTGCGATAGAGAAACACCGTTGTACAAACTTTCTCGGTTCTAGAAGAAATCTCTTTGGAGACGACGTCGTGCGGCAAAGCCCCTACAACGAAGACAAGCTAGCTTAATTTGAGTGAAGGTTTGTTGTCGCTTTTCTCAATTGGAGGGCATATACTGCACACTATTTGGCCAACACAAATAAGTTTAAAACTTAAACTTGAAACTCTAACTACGCTTTAATTAAAGCAAAGATCCCTACGTTTCAGGGCCAACTCGGCGCCTTGATCACGGGCGACTGTTTCTGTCCCGCGGAACGGTGTTCGGGTTCGTGGGCAGGCCGTTCCGCGGGACAGAAACAGTCGCCCGTGATCAAAGGGCCGAGTTGCTCTGAAAAGTCAGGATATTTGCTTTTATTAAAGCGTGGCTAGAGTTTCAAGTTTAAGTTTTAAAATCATTCCTAACCGGATGGATGTTCGTCAAAAATTTTCACATTCAAGCTAGTTTAAGTTACTGAAAGGAGGTAGTGAGAGTTTAAAAGAAAGAAAAGATAGTGTTTTTAAATATTGACATGCAATCACTCTACTTTTAGAGGAATGGCTCACGTTTCTGCATTAGTACAAAAATTATAAAGATGGCTTCGCAAATTGTTTTCTTATATATTCATAAGTGGCATTTCAAGACGCCCATTTTGATATATTTGTTTCGACGTTTTGCATAAAGTTGATATTGGTAAGTAATTTGTGAATGTGTCTCAAAAGCGTGTTTTATTTACGTGTTGCGTAATTTTTTTTAATTAGATATACATAATTAGAATTTTTAATATTTTGTGTGCATGTTGTAAATTGTATATTAAATAAATGAAGAAATGTTTAACTACGTGCCTGTTTTGGTTTGATATTGGCCACTATGCAAACTGCCCCAGTAAAAGCTGGGCAATTTCCACGCCTGGAGTTTCTTAATTTAATATCTCTGAAATCTTTAGCAACGGCGTTCACATATAGCTGAATGTTCCTCACAAGAACACGAATTTCACAAATATTTATTACAGAAATATAAAAAAAAATGACCCAGATAGTCATTGTACGATCTGACGTGAAAACACCCACAGGCGAATCATCACGTCATCATCATAGCATGTTTCTTCAAAGCTCGTCTGTTCGTAATGACTATTTTAAATCCAGTTTCTTCCCTAGAGCAATCAAAGAGTGGAATGATCTACCCGATAAAGTTTTGTGTCATGTACACCCCTGAGTGAATGTTTAAATTGTATCGAAAATATTCTTTGAGGTTCGCATTAGATATCGCAATTTGTCAGTGACATTTTCTTTTTGTGTCGATTTTGGTGAATCTGTGTTACTTTTAATTTTTTCTTCCACTTGACTTAAGTGTTTATTATTTATGGAAACTGACGCTGAAAGGATAAAACACACATATGGTACGGACGACGAAGCTTTCATCTCTCAACAACATAAATAATTCCAAAGTCATTATTTGTAGTCCGACCCGTTGGTAAAAAAAAAAAAAATGAGAGAAAGGGATTTATGAGGAGAGAAAGTAAAGTTAATAAAACGAGTTTCGAATCTTAATAAAAGTAAAGAAAGAAAGGAAGAAAGAAAGAACAAAAGAAAAAAGGAAGAAGAAATGATTTGCCGTCAAAACTACGTTTTCGGATGGGGGTGGAGAATGAACATGCAACCATGCCAGTTCTGGCGTCAAGAATTCAATTTCAGTTTTAGAAGGAAGTAGTGAAGTCACGGAAACGTGATTTTCGACTATGTTCAATGTGTATGATTCGATGATTTCTCAACCGTATCTGCTCTGGTGACTCTCCACAATTCTTGTCTGAGCGAAAGATGGTGCGCAGCCACGAAACGTGCGTGCATGAAGGACAATGGGGTGATACGATTCCGTAGAAGCCCGTAACACTTCTAAGTGGTGCTCTCGAAGCCGGCGGTTGACGTACCTCCTCGTCTTCTCTATATACTGTCCCCCACAATCCAAAGGAATAAAATACACCTTCACCTCACACGAAATAAACTTGTTAACATGATTAACCGTGCAACCCAACCGCTTCTAGACATTTTTCATCCGCTGATGGCGTTTTAGGGCGCAGCTCTTATTTGTTCGTTTCCACGTGGAGCGGCTTCGCCGCCGTCGTCGCCGTCGGCGTGACCGCCCCCTAAACTTAGCAGGAAATTTAATTGGTGTTGAGGTCACCTGTACGTCAATTTTCCTGCTATATCTAGAGGGCAAAGTGACGTAACATGACATCTTGTCACATCACCCATGAACAAATTTAGCGGCATAACGTAGCGGGCGAACTTAGCCCGCTAAATTTTGCATGGAACTTTTCGCTAAATTTAGAGGAAAATTTAGCGGGGACATTTAATGGGAGGAGGATAGAAGGAGTGAAGAGGAGGAGGGAGAAGGAAAGGAGTGGAGGAGAAGGAGGGTGGGAGGAGGAGGACGGACATGCCCTCACCTCCATATACTCTTCCCGTCCTCCTCCTCAAGAGCTGCGCTCTAGTTTCGTTTTCTTTTATTGGCCGACTGTATAGTTTGTTTACTAATTCTGTTAACGTTTTATGTCGTAATTTCAACCAATGTAATTGCACTGACGGACTGCCAGTATCAATAAATGGAATACATGAAATGAGTTTAGAGTGCAATTTTGTATTGAAACACGAAAGGAAAGCTACGGTATAGCGGGATCAGCAGAAAACGAACAGCACTGACAGAAGAAAAACTAAAGGTCAGTATGAGGCTATGGCGGCGGTCACGTGATGCCAGGATGATACCATGCCAAGTTCCTGTAAAGCGTCTATGCTTGTCTTGTGCAACGATTTTATTGATAAGGGGTTTTACACAAAAAGGTTCACTCACTGTGTCAAATGATGCTCTAAGCAAGATTAGTTTTCGCTGTAGTACAAAGCAAAGTTGTTACTCTTTCTGAAACGTAACGTTACCAGGGAAAGTTTGCGTGTATGTGTGTGTGTGCGTGCGTTTTTTTGGGCGAGGGCATGGGGAGGGGGCTTTGATCACTAAGCTTCACCTAGCTAACGAGCGGGCAATCGACTTTTTATACACCTATTGAGTTTCTCCGAATGCACTTTGATCATACACCAAGTCTTTATTAGTCTCAAAGATACTAGAAATGTCAAGACATTTTAACAACGTCGCGTAGAGAGAAAGAGAGAGAGAGAGAGAAAGAGAGAAAATAAATGAAGGCTGTGGAAAGATGTGAAGACTCCTTAAATACACTGTGGCATACATTGCGAATATAAAGGTGGAAGCAAAATCAACGTCAGGTACCTATTCGCCCAGCCACCTGAACCTAATTTTTTCTCTTGAATACAGGAATAACCTACAGACCCCTTACATCTGTACCAGATTCACGCCGCCACCACTGACGTTCTGCTGCCCCGCCGAGATTACCAACCACCAAAATAAGCAGGAACAAATCAATACAAAAAACGCTTTGAGGTCAAGAGCACCGTGGTGTCTAGAAGGTAAACAACTTCTCGTGTAACCACAGTGACGAAGCAAACTGAACAGAATTAAAGAAAGCATAAATGAAGGCCAGTTATGGCGCCGCCCATACACAGCAGACAAAAAGCGTGTATACCAAGCATGTGCATAATCGTCGAAGATAGGTATCGTAAGACTTGATTATTTTTCGTCGACACGTGTACGGCAGCTGCATATTCTTTTGGCGAGGATGTTATCGCGGGACGAAACGCAATCTTTGAACACGGGGATCAGCCTTCGCTACGTCTACGGAACCTATGATGTCGAGCTGGTCCTGGAATTCGGGAAAAACATTGAACTTCTGCAGCAGTGTAGTGATGTACAGGAACACCAGGGCGTTGCCTAAAACCTGGCCCGGACAATTTCTTCTGCCTGGAAAAAATTTATAAAATATGACCGAAGGAATAAGAGCGTTTCAATGAACGTAAACAGTCACCATGCTTAGTGATAAAAAAAGGAAACCTGCATACTGGTTTCTACGTGCTCCATTGTCAAGTCTTTCGTCTAAAGACACTAACCTGTTAGTTTTCTGGTGTCACTTCAACAGACAATTTTAGGCGGCGATGTAATAAAGACTAAGCCACAAAATGGCGATTTTAAACTAAACTCTATCGTGCTCTGATCGTAAAATAGAGCGGCAATAACATCCAGGACTTGAATCATCCTGCAGTCGTCATTTATAGTCCACTTTCCGTATCAGCGCTGATAGCGCTCGAAAATCAAAATTTCAATCAGTAAGGTGTGTTCAGTACTACAGAGGCTCTTGGACTTTATTATATTGGAACTGATTGACTATTTGATTAGGGGTATTGACCTCCAGAATGTATCAGGATTGCATTGTGTATTCTAATATTAATTTGGAATATTCCGCATTCAATAGAAAACGATATACAATATGACGCACGACAGTTACAGGAGGCACGTACGCACAGGCTCTCTATTTATTTTTATATTGGCCCTTGTAAGGCAATAACGGTGATCATAAAGGTCGTATTATCGAAAAAAAAAATCGGAACACAACAGGCGTCAACATGAGCGCGCGTCCCTCTAGTTTCCGCACAGTAAAACATCGCATGATATAGTTGCGCGGAACGCCGATAGGGAGTCGAAACAAGAATGGCACCACCCGTTGGTGCCAATCACATGCTGTGATTCGTTTTCCATTTGAAGGGAAGCAATGTCAAGGATATTCATTCCAATCTAAGAGCGTTGTTCGGGGACAACGCCCCAGTTTATGACACTTTGGTTAAATGGCGCTGACGCTTCCAGTGTGGCCAAATAAGAAGGAAGCATTTGAAGGACGACGACCAAGGGATTGCTGAAGTGGAACGATTCGTGAACACTCAAAACGAGGAGTTCTATAACAATGTCCTCCGGCATGTGGTCCGTCGCTGGAAAAAGTGGGTAACTTTTGGTGGCGGACATGTAGAGAGTCTCAACTCCAACTCGAGCTTGATTGCTGAATCTATTCCTTCGTTGCAATGATACGTACTTTATGAATGCCCCTCGTAGTTTTACAAACTGTAGTAGTGCGCACAACGTAAATTTATTTCAAAAATAGTTTATATAATATCGAAAAATAATTTTTTGGAAATGCTCATTAAGCATAAAGTTTCATTAGGATCTAACATAAATAGCAACTCGGTCAATTAGCTTGATAAAATTATGTAAAACGCTATTTTTCAGCAGCCGCTTTTTGGCCGAACGAGCGCATTTGAAAGACGTCATTGTTGTGTCATGGCGCCGCAACGCGCCGCTATCGTGCGCCCTGGAAAATCTAGATAAGCGCGGCACTCGAGAGAATAAAGATTATTCCTTTCTCTGGCACCTGGCTGGCTGCATGTCTCATGCTACATCATCTGGCGACGAGGATGGGGGCGAACAGATAGCCGCTCTCGTCAGTGAAGGGTCGACAGAGCTACAAAGCATTGGGGAAATGACGAAATTTTGGGAATTCGACACCTACGTGGAAGGCGGTGACGAGGACTTCAACTCGTATGTTGAGCGGTTCGAGCACTACTGGAAGGTGACCCAGATCAAGGACAGCAAAGTCAAGAAGTCCGCCTTCATCACCGCCCTCGGTAGACGCCCGTACAAAACCCTGAAGGACCTGCTGCTGCCTGCGACCCCGGAGGACAAGTCGTTCGAGGACCTGGTACAAGTCTTGAAAGAACAGTACGCTCCAGGAAGCCAAGTAATAGCCGAAAGGTTCAAGTTTAACCGGCGGTACCAGCTGGAAACCGAGTTAGTTTCGACGTTTGCCGTGGAACTACGACACTTGGCAGCCAAGTGCGAGTTCAGAAACTTCCTTGACGACGCTTTGCGCGACAGGTTTGTCGCGGGTCTCAGGAATCCAGCGATTCAAGCAGCGCTACTTAAGAGAGAGCTGAACTTCGAGACCGCCTGCGAGCTTGCAAGAGCCACCGAACTCGCCGAAAAAGAGTCTAAGGGCTTTAGACCGTCGGAGAGTGTCGTCCCAGGAGAAGGGAGCGTAAATTCAGTCAGCAAAAAGGGCCAGCCACAGCACAAGAATAAGGTGAGCGCACCTTCAAGTTTC
>JAZHYW010021129.1:65000-91884 GCA_037355805.1 Ixodes ricinus | reverse complement strand
CCTCCACCGGCGCGAGGGCCGGCGCTGGCCAATCGCGAGGACGGATCCGCCGTCGCGATTGGTCAGCGCCGGCCCTCGCGCCAGTGGAGGGGCCCTTCAGTTTGAGTGTAGTTTGAGTAAGGTTTCTGAATTCGGCGGTCAGTCTTCCGCAACACAAGCATGCGCGCGACAGGGACATGAGGATGGCATGCGTACGTTTTGACCTAAAAGAACAATCTGTGTGCATTTGGTGTTGTTACTTAAATTTAAGAACGCCTGACAATTCTTAACATATTGCTCGAGCAATTTTTTGTGAGCGGCACCTAGACAAACTACAAAAAGAACTCTTGAGTAGGGACCTATAGTGATATACATTTCGCCGTGAGGTCCTAGCGGCATCTCTACACCGCCTGAATCTATCCACGTACGTATTCCAAAGAAAATCAGATCAAATTCTAAATGACGATGAAAGAAGTTGAATACATTTCTGACTAAGGAAAACGAGTTAAAGGGTTGGGGAAAGCATACGCCCACTGGCGGCGGGGAGAGATAAACAAAAATGACGTCATGCGACCGATCTCAAATCTACTCCCCCATCTCCCCTTACCGTTTATTTCCCTCTCTGTCTCGTTTTACTTTTGTTTTTGTTTTCTTGTCCCACACGAACTCTTCTGACGCTCCCACTTTTTCGCTCAGTCGCAGCTAGAAGTGAGAGACAAAAAAAAAAAGAGTCGCTATTTGAAGTAACGGTTTTGCCGTGCTCTGGTGTCGGCAGTACACGAAAGTCCCATAGTGCACGCTCAAGCCGGGTTCGTCCAGAACTGCTTTTCTCAGAGCAGTCGTGAACGTAATACAGGAAAAAACTTTATCCTAAACGCGCGCGCAGAGCTGCCACCTTTTTTTTTTGGTGTCAGCATGCACTGTCTTAGAATTTATCCAAGACGCGCATCATTCTTATAACCAATTTGTTTCCTGTTAGAGCAAAACGGTAAGTATTAGGTGCGTAGTAACCGAAAGAATAAATGCCGCACAAACCGAACTCTGGCCGGGGACTATAACTAATGATAGAGGAAAAAACACAACATCACTATAGTAAGATAATATAAAAAAGGGGGCCGGTACGGCACGCGGCAGGAAAGGTGATTGCAGCAAAAGCCACTGGCAGGCTGGTCCTTCGCTCCCCTCTCCCTTGATCTGATTATGACCCTCTCTCTATTTTTTCCTCCTCCCCGTCACATCGCATTTTCTTTTCTCTGTTTCAGCCGCGGTGCCACCCCCGCCACCGTCCCTTCAGCACTCCCACCCGTCAAAAAGCGAAAACAAATCAAGATGCAACTACAGAAGAACAAGAAAATGAACAGGACACGGGATGAGCGCGAGGCCGCGTCGGGTGTAAGTACACATCGACAAACTCTCTCAGAGCAAAAAAAAAAAAATGAGAGAGAAAGAGGAAGAAAGGAAGTACGAGAAAGGGCTCAGTACGATAAACAAATAGGGCAACAGAGCGATGGACAGGCGGGTGCGCATCCAAAGCAGAACAGGCGGCCCACCGAATCGTAAAGGGCAACCAGAAACAGAACACAGCCAAATATAAAATACCCCAAAAAATAGAAACGAACAAGCAAATGAGCAAAAAAGAATATCGAGCGAGAAAAGAGAAAACAAATCTGTAGAAAAAGGAGGAAGGGGGGGGGGGGTTCCTCTTGGGCTGACTTTTTTGCTCGCTCCCCGCTTCTGTGTGTGTCGCTAGCAGCGTGCGTATACCCGTTTATGCGTATGTGTGCTCTGGTATGTTTGTGCGAGAGTGTGCGTGTGTGTGTCTGGTTCAGTAGGTATACGTGTGTTCTCGATCCTCCTAGCGAATGAATAAACCATGATCCAACGTGCACGGGGAGAGCGCTGCCAAGGCGAAAATCACATGCGCAACTCTTTGAGACCCCTCCTCCTGGCTTCTTTTTGTTCGTTTGGCCGGGCACGTGTTTGTTTGTCCGCGTGTGCTTATACGCGCGGGCTGAAATAGCGATGGACGCGGTGAGCCGGTCCGCGTGTTATTGTTATCGTCCGATTGATCCGGTCTCATTTGTGTGATTGAGAGTAAGCTTACTTTGTTGGATGCTTTATTCGGTCACGCTGAATCTCTGGGGTTTTGAACGCAAAGACAATAAACATTTACAGTGGCGCCAACAATCGACGAACGCATAATTAAACTTCCAATGCAACAATCTAATTTGAACGCAGGTATTAAGTACATGATCTGTGGATGTCATGACTCGTTGGTTTATACGTATTAGAGGTAATGGTACTTGCTTTATATATAAGATATTATATAGGGAAACAAAGTCCACATAAACTTAAACGATTTTCATTGTTTTGCGGCGGTTTTGGCCTCAGATTTTGATATTCTATGCATCACTGAGGCTTGGCTAACCGGTTCTATACGTATTTTACCACGGATTACGAGGTTGGTAGGGGTGTCTGTAAATCGACAGGTTAAAATCTTTGTCGTGCTTTCGGCGGTCTGACCTTGAGCTTTATGAGCGCGTATGGATCGAAGTTAGAGTAACAAAGTGACGTAATCTACTTACCGCGAACTATAACTTTCCGCCTCTTTCTGCCTCTGCTACGCTAGGTCACACTTCAAGCCATATTTCTAATTCTTTAAATTTTTCCGTTTACGAAGTTTTTATTGTTGGATACTTTAAATTACTGGGCGTTAAAGGCCTACCTGCAAAATGTTTTTCCACCGGGGTAAAAGTCCTCCTTGCCAGCCTTCCCATTTCGCCCTCTCCCACTCTTAACTTGAAAGCGGGGGACACATTTTGTTGCTCCATCTCGGGGCCGGATAAGCTGGGAAAGTGGGAAATGGGAAGGGTGCCGAGAAGGATTTTCACAATGGTTAAAAAATATTTTGCACGCCGTCCAATTTAAGGTGCAACCCCACCGTGAATGACGGTTTTAATTCTTTTTTCACGGTTTTTAACTTTTTTCAAAATTTACTCTACAATCGTAAAGTTATTGCCAAATAAAAAAAAATATTCCTCACCTGTACTTTAATGTCTCGATATATTACGTTTATTCTTGGTTGTCAGTTTAATTTTTATCTTCTAATAGACCACCATTTCTGATAGTGAACAATGTTTTTCTCAACTTATAATGTTCCCATATCTACGATAATTTAAGTGAACGCTGTGCTGGATGTAGTGAATTTAAAAAAAAGTAAGCAATTAATTGTACAAAAATGTACATTTCAAAAATAAAGTTTAAATAGTGTTATTTCCTCGTGCTATGTGAACGGAATCGAGTCAACTAACGAAAATAACGAGACATTTAGTTACGAAGCATCTTTTGAGATTACATACATCTTCCAGAAACTGGACACCGGTAGATTACTCGTGACGTACAGTATTCAATCACAAACTTTTTTCATTGAGTTACGGAAAGTTGCTGCCTTCTAATACCAAATACAGATAGCGACACGTGTTCAAGAATAGCTTGATTTGCATTTGTCGACATGTGCCGCTTGGAGCGCCACGTGAGATACAGAAATGGCACCAGATGTGTGGGTGTCAGATGCCTGGATTCCCGCGGTGAGCGAGCCTGAGATGTGAAAACAGCAAGCGCAAGATTGCGAGTGAACCACAGCTGCTTTTGTGAGCGTTTCACTGTGCATCGGCATACCCAAATGAAATTGACGCCGTAAATGAAATACCGGCGGTTGCGAATCCTCTATGTTGGGAAATTCAATTTTTTTAATCAAATGCAGAAATAATTTTTGCAATCACACCATGGCTTCTCAGAATGGTGCGACTATAGTTTCTTTCATAGCCGTCTCGGTGGCGTTTAATAAAAAATAATGCACTTTTTATCCCACCAACCAATTGTTGTTGTTTTTTGTTTTTTTTTATTTGCAAAAGTAAACTACGCATCTTCAAACGCCCATTCTCCGCCCAAAGATAGAGCTAGAGGTCCGAACCAGATGCCAAAGTTTCAGCCCAAACCGATATCTTATTCAAAAGCTATACGTGATTTTACTAAACTTTCAATCGGAAAAAATGGCCCATTTCTACCCGTTTTCGGTTTCACTTATAACTTTTGAATAAGATATCGGTTCGTGCTAAAACTTTGGCATCTGGTTCAGACCTCGAGCGCTTTGAATATTCTCTCAACCAATCATTGAGGTGTCTGCCCGTCTGGCCTGCGTATTGTTTACCACAGGATAGCGGGATGGAATTGACCATTCCGCTATCCTGTGGTAAACAATACGTAGGCCCGACGGGCACATGACTCAATGATAGGCTAAGAGAACATTGTTACAATGTCAAGAGCGTAGTATCAGGACACTTGGGCATTCATTGTCGTGACTGTGGGTGTGATGCGGAATATTAAAAAAAATGCACTGCCATTGGAAGAAGTGCCAATGCCCTGACCATAGAGATTACGCAGTCAGATACGATAGCGCGCTTGGGGAAGAGTGTCAGCGTCCCGTCGGTCCTTTTGTCGGTTAAAGAATTAGATTTTCTTTCACGGCGACAGCATGTGCGATGATGGTGCGAGTTTTAGTGGGGTGTCATTGGCTGTGTGTGTTTCCTTTCGTTTGGTGGTGTATATAGGCTGCGCCTTGATGATTAAAACTTCAGTTGTAAGTTCAGCGATTGTTTGTCTCCTTTCTTCCGTCCCGTCAGTTTCGCTGTACGTTTAAAAAAAAATGCTGTCATTGTGCCAGTGCACGATCTTGGAGCTCCATGTGTATCGGCAACTACAAACGTAGCATTGCTTTCTGCTGTATTCAAGGTTTTGAAAAAGCGATTTTTAAGCCTCTGAGTTTTCATTTTGAGCTGACGCTTACCTCAAATCAACATGGTTTTTGTCATGGAGGATCTGTTGGGACAAACATTGTAGCCTTTTTGGAGTTCGCAAAGTCCATAGCTTGGGTCTCGGGGCCAGGTTGGTGTAATTGATTTTGATTGTTCGAAGGCGTTTGATTTTGAGGATAACAAGTTATTGTTGATGAAGCTGTTCAATGTGGGTCTTTCTTCGGATTTTTCCCATTGGTTTACCAACTCAAATGCGGTCTCCTACATGGGATGGAAATAATTCCCTTATTGTAAAATTCCGTAGTACCACAAGGATCGAATCTTGAACCTTTGCTTTTTAATGTTTTTTACAAATGACTTTGTAGCTTTCGTCAGTAACCTAGTGACGCTACATTTCGCTGATGACGTAAAAATATATCGTAATATCCGCACGCCTGTAGACCGTGATTTTTTTGCAAAACGACGTTGATGGCGTAAGTCTGTGCTGTGGTGTTGTACAAACTCGCTGCTTTTAAACACCGAAAGAACCAAGCTTGTTTCTTTCTCCCATAATACGAATGTTATTGCTGATTCCCATGGATTAAGCGGCGCTGATATTTTAAGATCTTTGTTGCTCGTGACCTTGGTGCATTGGTCGATTCACGTCTAAATTTTAATTTTCAATTTTCTAATATTATCTTGATTCCTTACGCATTCTAGGTGTAATTTCACGCATAACCCGAAAGTTCCACAGTTGTACCTGCATCTGCACCTCTTTCAGTTGTTAGTTTTATCGAGGTAGGACTTTTCTTTTTCTACTGTATTGAATTCTCTGAGCGTCGGGCAAACCCTTAGGTTAGAGTGCGTACAGCGACGGTTTGTAAGAATTTTATATAATCGCCATACTGGGCGGAGCGCTTTTTACGACTACCTGTGTCTTTTGGATACTCTTGGTCTTTCACCTCTTTCGTTTAGACAACTATTTCGTGATACAGTGTCTTTACATAGATTCCCCGGATCTGTTATTGATTCCCCCTGCTATTAAGTAAATTTTTAATTAATGCTCCCCAGCGACAAAATAGACCTATGTTTTTTGTTTCGTTTTTTACTCTTCTAACTTAGTGTCAAATCTTCCGGTAACATGGATGCAGCTCGCATATGACAAGTTTGTTTAACCCTGACCTCGACATTTTTACTACTTCTATCAATTTCATGAAAAGTGTAATTTATTTATTTATTTATTTATTTATTTATACATACCCTGAATGCCTCGGGGGCGTTATAGAGGGGAGTGGGTCAGTACAAGTGGTTTTGAAGGGCTAGTCGGAATCGCTTGGAGTGGGGTATGGTAACTATGGCGTCCGGGAGGTCATTCCAGTCCACAACTGCTTCAGCGATGAGGGAATGCTGGTGTGCTTGACTTGATGACTTGGGACGGGCGATCTTGCATGAATGGTCCAGTCTTGATGATATGTAGGTGGGCGGGTTTAGAAGATACATTTTCAAGAAAGGTGCGGAAAAGACTTTATGAAGAAGAGAAAAACGGGAAATTCGACGGCGGGAGGAAAGTAGAGAAAGGTTAAGACGAGACTTCATTGATAATACACTTGAGGCACGAGAAGAGTCATTAAAAATAAAGCGAGCAGCACGGTTCTGAACGGATTCAATGGAGTCTGTTAAATTTTTCTGATGAGGATGCCAGATGGAGGACGCATATTCTAATTTAGGCCGAACGATAGTGGCGTACAAAATACGTTTTAGGTTTTCAGGTGAGGATCTAAAGTTTCGGCGAATGTATCCTAGAGAGCGGTTTGCTGAGGATATAATTGTTTTAATATGAGTATACCGTGATAGATTAGGTGTGAGATGCAAGCCTAAGTATTTGTATTGGTTAGTATAATCAATGGGGACAGAGTTCAAAAGAAGTACAGGATAGGTAATTGACAATGAACGAGAAAAGCACATGCATTGACATTTGTTAGGATTTAAGGACATGCGCCATGTGTTACACCATTCATAAATTTTAGAAATGTCGTCCTGAAGCGTTACAATATCATCAGTAGACGCTATTTTACGGAAGATTACACAGTCATCGGCAGAAGACCGCACAGTGGAAGAGATGTTGAGAGGAAGGTCATTAATATATATTAGGAAGAGTGATGGGCCGAGTACTGTTCCCTGGGGAACACCAGAAGAAACAGAGCACAGGGAAGATTTGGTGTGGTTAGCATAAACAAACTGACGACGTTGAAGAAGGAATGATTCGATCCATTTTATTATAGTAGGGTCCATTTTTAACGTAGAAAGTTTCAGCAGAAGGAGGTTATGTGGCACTTTGTCAAAAGCTTTGGCAAAATTCAGAAATACAGCACTAGTGGGGTCGCCGGAGTCAAGGTTTAGGTGAAGGTCATTAGTAAGAAATAGGAGCTGCGTTTCACAAAAGAAGTTGCGGCGGAAACCGTGTTGCGCATTGCTAAAAAAATGAGCTGTTTTCGAGGAAATCAAACAGATGCGTGAAAATGATATGCTCTATGATCTTAGATGGAGCATATTCATGTTCACTTTCTAGTGTGTAAAAATGTTTGCCCTATGTGTCCACTTCGTGCAAGTGTAACGCCATACCAGCTGTTTGGGTCACAATAAAACATGAACGGATTGATTAATCATACAATCTCGTAAAAGGTGTGTAATTAGATTAGTTGAGTGACGTGCAAAAGGTTCTGCCATCTTTGGTGAATCAATTAATTTTTTTTTTCGGAGATAGCCCTGGGAAGTGAATTTTATTTGAAACGTAACTTAAATCATTCGCTCACTACCTTCGTGACAGTTTCGAAACACATATACTGCTTAGCATATAGACTTAGAAGCGTTTAATAAAGGACCTCTTAACGTACTTCTAATCACAATTAGTGAACTGAATACTGGCCGTACCACACCAAGATGAATACATTTTGATTTAATCTACTCGAAAACAATTAATTGCCATAAACCAGGCAATGTTCAGCCTTTATTTCTGTCATTTCAGAAGTGTCAGAATGTTTACTTTTATGTTTACTGTTAAGTTTGGCGCAAATTGTATATTTGGCATTTTACATATTCTGCAACATTTTCATGTAAGATTATCAGTGTACCATTTATCGCGACGTAAAAAGTACGTGTAATTAAAATTTGCTACAGCTGAAGCTACCGAACACTTCTAAATGTGAATCAGTGTAATGTGAATCAGTGTAAGTACTTTCAACCATTTATGAAAGTTGCATATTATTTTTATGGCTAACAATATTCATCAGATACTATGCTGACTGAATACTACATTTTAATTATTACGTGAATATGCACAGCTAATCGTATATAAAAGTCTTGCATAATTTAACTCTAAGTGTGAATCTGCAGTATGGAATTCTGTTAAAAGTTTTTTAGAGCGCAGCTCTTAGGCGCCCGTTTCCAGCTTGAGGCGGCGTCGCCGTCGGCGTCGGCGTAACCGCGCGGTGCATCAGAGGAAATATCCCATAATGCACCGCGCGGAAAGGAGGAGGAGGAGGGAGGAGGAGGGAGGAGGGAGGAGGAGGAGGAGGGAATGAGGAGGAGTGGGAGGGAGGAGGAGGAAGCTGAGGAGGAAGGAGGGAGGAGGGGGAGGAGGAAGGAGGAGGGAAGGAGGATGAGGGGGAGGGAGGAGGAGGGGGAGAGAGAAGGAGGAAGGGGAGGAGGAAGGGAGGAGCGCATGAGATGGAGGAGGAAGAGGGGGAGGGAGGTGGAGGAGGGCAGGATAAAGGAGGAGGGGGAGGACGAGGGGGAAAAGGAATGGGAGGAGGAAGGAGGAGGGGGAGAAAAAAGGAGGAAGGGGAGGAGGGAGGAGGAGGATGGGAGGAGGGAGGAGGAGTATTTGGTAGGATGAGGAGTTGAGGAGGAGGGAGGAGGAGTTTACCCTCCCCTCAGTACACTTCCCTCCTCCTCCTCAAGAGCTGCGCTCTAGTTCGGCGTTACAGGGAGTTGTAAACGGCTTTCATTTTTTTTAATTAAATATATTAAACCGTTATAAAAAAAACTCACTCTCTTTTATGTTTACTAATTCCACTTCTAGCAGCAGGTGTCACTGCATCTAAATACTCTTCCGAATTTCTAAATTGAGCTCAACCGAAATGTGTGAATAAAAGCATTTATACGATATGCCCGTGTTTCTCCGATGTGTCAACATTAAATTTTGTCTGGCAACAAGCAAACAAGGTCAGTAAAACGCGCAAAATATTTGACATATAACTGGACCTGAGACAGGTGCTTGGAAACAATGTATATTGTCCTTCTGTCTACGTGCCTTTTTTTTTGTCCTGTCTCGGGTTCAGTTACGTCAGGTATTGACCAGATTTCCTGCACTCTTACACTTTTTAGAGGAAAATACTACCGATTCATTATTCCAGAATGTCATCTAGATAAGAATGGGAAAGCAGCTCCTTTAAACCCAGTTTCATCTCTGTTATTGCATTAACCATTTTGTAAAATGCTAAGCTATATTCATAAAGAGGTCAATCCACGCCGTACAATTGTTTCTTTTTTGTTTTGTTTTTTAGTAAGATCTTTGCTTTTTCTTTGTATGTATTTTCTCTGCCTAGGTTTGTTCTCAAGTTAGGTTTGTTTGCTGGTGGAAGGTTTTAAACCGGAATAAAAGAACGCCCAGTGCAAAGTTTGAGCAGCAAGAATTTACAAAAGCGGTCGAAAGAAAAAAAAAATAGGGCCACTGTGATGCGGCTTCAATTCCCCTGGACGCATCACCCGTAGCTCCCCGTTTTTTTTTTTTTTAATATATTCGAGAGCGTCTGTATTCTAATCAGTCCGTCCTCGGCTTCCGACCGGGCTTTTTTCTTTCTTTCTTTATGTTCATTCGTTTTACAAAAACGCCTCGAGATACGTATGGATCTTCAAATAGGCAATAAAATGTATTTGCATATTGATATAAAAATTTGGCGATGCCGTTAAGCCAATTTTTTTGTTTTATAGATAAATCCCTGTATGCTTTTCCTCTAGAGGTGTTTGAAGTCATTGATATCGGTTTGGGTTCGGCGGCTCGCGTTGTGCCATGATTGAGTTGATATGTAAATGACTTCGAAACCTCGGTAAGGGCTCTTCTTGAGACCAGAGCGAGAATTAAATCATTTTGTTTGCCAACCCTACCGTTCCTGCTTGGTCATTCGTCGAGTGCTCCAATGCTTATTTTTATTTTCCTGCACGGTGCGACTGATGAATTTACGTTGACGACCTAGAAACTTGCCAAGTTTTTTTTTTTCTTCAAGCTTCGTTTTTTTGTTGTTGTTGTTTTGTGGGCCCCGTGTGAAAAAAATAACGAGAACGTCGATGAAGATGAGCCTGCACGTCTTATGCATTGTTATTAGATGTAAACTAACACCGCCTTGTGGTCACTGAAGAATACTACCAAAATCGCGCACTCCGCTTTCAAGCGTGTCGTTCGACCTGATTTTTACGCCCGGGGTTTGGCCGGCTTAAGGCCCACCTAGATATATAGGTTTTATAGCTCGAGATCTTTTGTGGCAAACTTAGCAAAAAATGCTGTTTTTATTCTTCCCATTATCAGCAATCTCATGTTTATGTTTTTACGTGCCTTCATGGTGTCATGTGACGACGTATTTTCACGTGACGTCTGATTGTCACGTGACGTCATAGTGTTGCTTGAAGTCATTAAGTCGCGCGGTGTCACCGTGCAACGTGAATTGGCATTTCCTAAATCCAGTCGAACTTTACTCAAGGGCGGATATGTGAAACTGAAGCAAGTACGAACTCATTGCTTCTAATTTATTGGTGAAGTAAGTTTTCAGGTTTGTAATCTTCTTCGTGTGGTGTCAAGCTTCGAAGATTATAAAAACACTCTCACACCAAACGAGCTACAGTTGGCAACCCTCCTGTAAACCACAGGTTGAGGCAAGAATGATAGAACTCGTAACAATTCACCAGGGGTACTATAAAAAAAGCGGCCAATCGAATACCATATAACCCTTTTTGTTTTCGCGGCCCCTTTTTTTCGCGAATCGGTCACAACGAACCTAATCGCGGCCATTATCTTCAAATATTCCAGACGCCTGCATTGAAACTCTTAAGGACCGAAATTTTCGCAGGCCCTTAAATTTCACAAATACATCAATTCGCGAAATTCGCGACAATTAAAGGCTCGCGAACTTTAAGGGTTTTACAGTAGTTTGATTCTGCTCGATGCTTTAAACTTTCACAACTGGGAGCGTTTTACTAGAGCTCTAACTTGGAAAGACCACGGGTAATTATCACACGCGATCGAGTCCCCCGACTTTTGAGTGTTGACGATTCAGCCTCTGGACCGCACTGTTTTATTTCTCTAACAACTACAGCGCTCGACCAGAACATCCCTTTTGAAGGACGTAATTGTAAGCCCCTAACGGATCTCAAACCCGCCCAAAAGATTTGTTATCTACTTTGAGATACACATTAATCTACAAACCACGCACGAAGTGTTTTCGCAGAACAATGAGGTTCGACCTTTTCTAGGGCTAGAAATTAAAATAGAGGTCTATAAAAAAACAGAAAGGGCGCCCTGAAAATTTGCCGGTCTGAACATATGTACCATAAACACAAATTGTCTTATTACTTTTGTGAAACAATCGTTGTTTTGGTAGACGTAAAACAAGGATTTGTGTTTAGTGGGAAGCTTTAGTAACTATCCGGAGTCAATTTGGTACTAAGCTCGCAATTCCTTGAGAAATAAGTCAACATTCATAAAGATCGCTGTTAAACAAAAATAAAAGTAAGTTTTTTTGTTTTATTTTTTATGTAGAGCGAGGAAGTTGTTGAAATCTAAGTTATTCGACACAATGTACACCTTGCAAAAGTCGTCGTCAGGCAACCTTGGGGGTCACCATTTCTTAGGCACGAAGCGTGTGATTGGGTCCGAGTCCTTGCCGAATGCTGACGCTGCACTCGTTTGTGAAACACGAGCGAAGCCGAGTTCACGCCGATCGTCGATGCAACTCCCGGCTCCAAATACATATGCTCAAAGTACTTGCCCAAAGAATAGCGTGCTAGGATAATTGACGCAGCAGCTTCTAGATAACGTGCATCCATGAGAAGGGTCTAATGTATATGATTAATGTAAATAAATATTTCAGGAGACACTTCAATATGTAATGAAACAAATTCAAGTCTCATAATATTTTTTATATGATCTATTTTTTAACGTCCTCGTGTTTGTTTAGGATAGTCACGGTCTTGGAAATCACATGTTAAGGGCACAAAAACAAATTTGCAACTTCCAGAACTTGCAACCTACAAGGATAAGTTGAAAATGAAGTGAAAACGTTTATTGAAATCTAGCTGCCCAAACATTTAGGAGCATGAAGTCGCCTTTTCTTTCTTTGCTTATTCTTTACTGTCAATTTTCACAGGTGTTATACAGAGCTCTTAATACCACTTGCCAAAGCCAAGTGACAGCGGTACAAATGAACATGGCTAATACCAGCGCAAGTGCACGAAATATAATAAAATCGAGAACGGAGCCCCAACGGGCAAAGCCCCAATTCGTCGGCTGATATTTAGATTTTTTTTTTTTTTTTGTAAAGCGACACAGTAAAAGAAAAAAGTCATAAGCTCGAGGGGAATGAAGCAGGGGCAGAATGGGGTCCTTAACGATTTGCCGTCAAATAACACTTTTCCGCTCTGGTTTTTTACTTCACTAAATTGGACCTCTTGACAATTTTTCGGGGACAGTGCGAGTTGATGGGAAAACTTTGTCGATCGCTTAGATTACCGTTTTTTCCCCGTAGGTTTTTGTCTCGCTTTATTGCTGGTACGTGGGATGAATAACGCATGCGAAAAGAATATAATATCCGAATTCAGAAAAGTCTTATTGGCTTCGTCGGAGTGCCAATCAAATGTAAAAAAAACATGTTGAAAAAAAAACGCTCTCTTTTTTCCGCCAATACCTGGCAATTAAGAGTTTAGAAGATGTCACTGCAATTTGCGTAAGTGACGCCTCGTTAGCATTAGTATTAAAACACTAGAGTGAGGGCTGGTGCTAAGCGAGAAACAATTCCGACTTTTGAATGACGAGGCAGAGGTGAAACGAAGTGATCTTGGCTAAAAATTTTGCCTTTGTGTCCATTTAATTGGATTAAACGTATGCTCCTATAAATGTCTTTGTCATTACAGCACTACGTTGCTGTTTTCAATATGTTAGATAGACCTTCAATACAGATCAATATTTGTGTGTTGCGATCTTCCACACTTCGGCAAAATGGCAGCTTCAGTCGAATATTACTATACTTATTGTATACCTCAAGTGATTTTAATACAAAAAATAAAGGTGCGTATTTACTGAGGTATCACCTAGGTGTCCGGCGTGTATGCCATATAAATTTCGCCTCGATATGCGCATTTCCAGCCATGCACCAGAAGCGCAATATGATGTTACGAATTTGCACGTGCCTTCTCAGCTCTCCTCTTAACCGTTTCCGCGCTTTCAACGTAATCTACCTACCCTATATAATTACAGTTTTACTAGCTGGAAAACACTTTATCATTAAGTATAATTCTGAAGTGGGTAGTTCTGGCATTTTTGTGATAAGGTTACTCCTATCAAGGTTTCTCTTTCGTAAAGCGGGCGGGGGGAAGGGGGGGGGCGCAGGAGGGATATTGATCTCTCTTCTCTCTCGCCTTTTATTGGGGGGGGGGGCAATAAAAACAATTAAAAACATAATTTGTTATCCCTGCGAATTTTGTGTGTTGACCTCAAATGTGGTTACCCCCCAAATTATTTTTTTCCTCGTTTTCATTGAACGGTAGCTCCTTGCCTAGCTGGGGGCCACCCTTAATTATGTGTACATAAGATTTTCAATGTCCCAGCCAGTTAAAAAACGATCATTCAAGAGTATGAATAGATTTGTATGGAGCAGACATGCGCCAATAAAAATAGACTGTCACCTGAAACTGAAAAATAAATAGAGGTAAGTGTTTTTGCGGTGTGCCCCAGAAAAGTATAGCCTCTCGAAGAAGTTCGCCTTTCCCGCATAAGGAGCCTCGTTGAGGTGAAGACAGCAACATGCGGACAAGCTCTAATGAGGTTTTCCGTGACGAACACACTAAGGCCGATCCACACATTGGTGTTCACCGAAGTTTCGCAGGAATGCACAATGGTGAACCTGCGCCCTGCACTTTTCAATGCGCGGGGTCAGTTTTCTTTCAGCTCGTATGTCGACTGCGACAGCCGGAGCAATCAGCGACGTAAAGAACCGTCATCCGATCTCTACAGTTTCGCCCATACTGGATTTGTTCATAGTTGAAGCGAAAGGCGCTCGAATAGACGCCTCGAAAGTTGCCAGAATAAGACAGCTCAATGCTCTGAGACGACCTTATCGGGAAGAAAATTGGAGTATTTAACGGTTTCCGTGAACAATTTAAGCACTCCACTCGTGCTTCTCGAGTCTTTCGGGGGCGGAGCTACACGCCAGGTATCCGTCATGCGTTTGAAGTGCTCCTCCCTTGTGCCACATCTTTTATTTTTAATGATATAGTTATCGACAGTTTGAGAAACGTAGGGTGTTTTTTAAGTTGTCATCAGGAGAAAAGAAACGTGAAAATTATAAGGCACGCCCTTTGTTTCTTAAGCTGTCAGTTGCAACAGTCGCCTCTTAGACACTGACAATGCGAGTTTTCCTTTAAAGGGGCGCACGGACACTGCCATAAGTCCATAATACAAGTCCATCATACACCGAGGGAAGCGTATTATATTACTTCCCTCAAACGGCCTTTTTTATTTGAAAAAAAAAACACGTTGTTCTTTTATTTTGTAAATTCTGACTGGAGTACAGTATAAGCGTATGCACTAGGGCGAGTTGGTGATTCGTTGTATAGGATAAGCGTGCTAAAAAGACCACGTGGCGTTCTGTGGTGTTCGTCATCCTTTGACTTGTTCGTCGTCTTTTTAGTGCTACTATCCTATGCAATGGACTTCAGTATCTGAGCTGGCGTCTGTAATGTACCCTGCGACTAAATCCGATCAAACTTAACGCCATTTACATTCAGCATCGTTGTCTTTCTTTGCGTTAAGAGGCTTTTTGGGAGATCATCAGACCGCGAACAAATCAGAACAAATAAATGTTACCCAAAGAATTACTGCTTCTTGCAAGTAACTGTTCAATGAAGATTGCCCATGATTCAAACTAAGCCACGCATTGGTTACGCTGAAAATGTCCACTTGGCGTTCTGACGTGCCTTTTTACTTGATAGGAGAGCCGTCGTATTTATCACGTCTTTTCTAAGAGGGAATCTGGAGGGTGGCAGTCTATAGGCTGCCGCACTCTAAATATCTACATCAACGGTAAGATTTCAAAGGCTCAAATTTCTCAAAAATCATCACCACATGGACAACTTTCTTGAACATCAATGCCTCGGCATATGTACTATATAAAATTTCAAATAAACAACGAAAATTATCGGAATATTCCCGGAAACATTTTAAATGAGAGTTATAAAATACCAACATCAGTAATTAAGCATTTGAACCCGTATTTTGTTTATTCCACGGTTCTACAAATATATTTGAATTGAATTCTATGGGCCACATTCACAAGATTGTCAATTTATGCTTTACTTGGTAAAATATCATAATGTTCCCGAAGGACTGTAATTGCCTGGGTATCATGGAGCATTAATCAATTAAAATTTTAATATTTCCTTGAAAACATTTTATTTCCCAGAATGTTCCAGAAAGGTGGTCATGGGAAGCGGAAGGTTTGGCGTTGTTTCTCGTCTCTTCGAGTTTTGGCACACACCCAGAGTGGGAAAAAATCAGTTACCTATCAATAAATAAAACCCATCACAGCCCTAGAATGTTCTTTTATTCTTCACAATGCATTTTTTAGTTTAGCATTAAGTGTATGATTTACAAAACTCAAATGAAAACATTTTTTTTAAATAAAGCTTTTATGTAAAATGTATAGTGATAAAGTACTCATTAATTAATCGGGTTCTTTTTACACTAACCGCTATATAGACTCCAGGACAGGCACGTAGCCAGGATTTTGGTTCGGGGGGGGGGGGGGGGCGCGCCCATGACAAAATCCTGTATGAGGGGGAGGAGGAGAGGAGGTCCCAGCAAAATGAAAGATTTCGGGGGGGGGCGGGGCCCCATGGGCCTCCCCCTGGCTACGTGCCTGCTCCAGGATATCCGGAGCATCTACTTCCACATAAAGCGCTTTAGAGAACCAATCGCTGCAATGTACCTCGAGCGCTCTCGAATGGTGAGGCTGAAAATACGTTTGGACTTCAAAATACAGTCTGCGCTGTACGGCAGTGAGCGTGAATTTTCACGCTGCTCAGTGTACATATCAAGGAGAGCGGACCACCCAAGCAAAATCCGGCCTTACTCTTGCCAAATTAATCTTTGCTTGATTTCTGTTTGATATTTTTTTCCGATAATCATAGAAAAGTAGAATAGCTTTTCTAAAGATGTATGTTTGGCAAATTGGCACACAAAAGAAATATGTGATAGATAGTATTAAACTCGAGGTTGGTGAAGGGTGATTTTTTTTAATATTCAAGTTGTATTCCATAGATAATACATTTGACTTTAGTTGTTTTCGGTAGATAATATTTTGTTATACTGCACTTAGATTTGATGAACGCTTCTTTAAAAAGTCAAGCCCCTGAATTAAAGCCTTACGTTGATGCGCGTCTTAGTGTAAATATAAACATAGTATATAGTTCTACAGTCGTGTCTTGCAGGTTTGAATCCCGTTGATATAAACACCCCGCTATTTAGACGCAATTTTCGGTGCCGAACAGTGTTTTTCGGTGACGAACATGCATTCTTTTTCGTTATTATGGACGACTCACATTTATATACGACTATTAGGGGGCACGTGTACTTGTTGTCACATCAAGAAAAAGAAAGTTTGGCGCATTATTTACGCGCAGCGCGAAGTAGTTCTTAAAAAGGTTTGGTTGCCGAAGAGAGAAACGGCTATTTCTTGCGTCGTTTATTTAAGTACAGCTGTCCATCATAGCAATACATAAGCGTGGAAAAACAATTAATGGCATCTAAAATAATGCAAATTATAGTGCAGGTTTTCATTAAAATGCTGTCCAACTGCCAAAAAAACGAAGTTTTCCTTTATACATTTTACGTCCCATACAAACTTCGCAACAATATCACTAAAACGCTCTAATGAAAACATCACGAGCCGAACACAGCCTACAAGCACACACTGAACGATGTTGCTGCTTGTTTGCGGTTTTACGTACCCCAATGAAAGGTACTGCCGGACTCAAACTCACTTTTTAACACGACGTAAGTGAAAACGTGAGCGTACAATGAACCATTCACCGAATGCATGGATACTTACGGCGCTTCAGATTATTCGATTCTAAATAAAAACGCGGGACTAGACCGGAGTCTGAAACGCAAACGGAACTACTTCACCTCTACAATACATGCGAGATTGTAAGGGAGAACAAAATGAAAACTGTAACTATGAAAAGGAAACATAAATATTAGCACTTCGCCGCGAAAGTTCTCTTATTAAAACGAGTCTCACCCCGTCGGTAACAAATCACTCTCCGCGTGGCTTTCATGCATCGGAATAATATCAGTCACCGCGCCGCACAGCGAACGCCGATCTCCCGTACTATATGCCTCGGTCACCCCCTGAGCTGACAGTGCGGTTGGAGCAACGAGTTCGCTGGACCACTCAACCGTCTCCCGTTCGTCCCGCTGTCTGCGCGTGGGTATGGGGCGGTTGCATGATCACGTGGCAAAGGATAAAGAGCACGACTGGTTTGACGCGCGCGTAGCTTCCACCACACTGTCAACTTGGTGCTGAACAAAGTATAGAAGCGGCGCTCACAAGCGAAAGCGGAAACACAGAAACCGTTCTCTCCCCTTTGACAACCCCGCAAGCATCCCCCCCCCCCCTCGCCCGTTCCTATTTCGACCAGTTCGCCAATTTGCGAAGCAAGACCGACACACATGCTCATAATATAACAAACAAAACAAAGGTAACAACCATCTTCCATCATTTCATCCAGGCTCTATCCAGAGCACGTCTGCTGCGCCTCGTTCTTTTTTGTTGGGATTTATTTTGTTATGAGTCGGGGCGCGGTTAAGGCACCTTTCCTTCTTTTTTTGCCATTTTTTTTTCTTTAGTAGTATCTGGCATTGCGTATTTCTATTTGATAGAAGGTTCTGGTATCGGCGCCTGTTTTCCCGCTAGGATTGGCCATGCAGCCGTGGCTCTCAGTAGGCCAATTTCTCATCGACAGCGCTTCAATGCGGGAGTCTCACGCGTGCCACCACGCCTGTAGAAAAAGCGCCTGACAGGACAGACATAAATCTAGGTCAGCCGGGAATACCCTTCCCGATTAGGGGCGCTGGAAAGGGAGAAAAGAAAGAAAACAACCGGTGTGCGGAGATGAGAACACTGGCCGAAAAGTGAAGAGGCTTCGGTCACGTATTCTGAAAGCAAACGAAAAAACGTAGTAGTGCCAAGAGGAGTGTAAAGTGGACTCACACATCACTCAAAGATCGTGCAAATTGTATACGCGGTGCTCACTCTTGGTTGTATTGTTTTTTATGTAGTTTTACAGGAAAAACGAGTGCAGTTGTCAACAGAGATAAATAAAGAACAGCTAACGAAACCGTCTTTGCTCTAGATCACAGTTTGCGTACAATACAATATAGTACATGTTTATTGAGCGCCGGCCACATCGGGTGGACACAAATAAACCACTATTCGCAAGGCGTGACGCGGACATTGCCCCCTGCCGGTCAGAAAGCCATGTAGGGTGGCGCAATGTCTAGAATTAGGGGTTCCGCTAATGGGCATCTCTAGCTTTGATATATTTTAGTGGCTATGGTGAGCCGCGGCGTGACAGAAAAGCACCGCGGACGTATAGGCACCGCGGCCATGGAGGCATAGCGGCAGGCACCGCGGCCATGGAGGCATAGCGGCAGGCACCGCGGCACCGCGGTTCTCCATAGCTGGTACTAGCTCGTACCATGGAGGCCCGCGGTGCCACGTATAGGTGATGATGCGATTAAATCTACGAGAGAAGAAGAAAATAGTCTTCAAATCATCGCGAAAAAATTTTCCCTTGTCCCAGAGCTTCAGTAAAGGTTCACGCGAGTCAGCCAGCGAGACAAAGGGACATTGCGGGCTGTTATGTGGACTTTACGGATATTTAAGTCCTGGCAGTTTTATGGTGAGGTCGTTTACCTCGGTGAAGTTCACGGGCTCCAAGAAGGTAGACCAGTCGAGGTAGAGAGATTCCAACGCCTGGACATTCACGCCCAGTGCTTGAAACATAGCAACGCAGCCACCCGAGATGGCTTCCGGTTATCAGAACGCCGTACAGTAGCACTATGTTCGTGTTGCTGGGTTATTATAAAGCCCGAAAGGCATCATACTGAAGAAATCCAGGTCACTTGGAAGTTTTGAATTATATTTTTGACTTGCCTGTCACTGGTGAATGCATTTTGCCAGTGTCGACTTCAGAGATACATGGAATGAGGGAGATCCTTGGAGTTCGTCGAGTGTGTCGTCATTCTAAGAAGCGGGTACAGTACTGTCAGTGGCACGCATACTAATGAAAAAATATTAAACTTGAGGAAGAAAACGATTATCCCTACCATCCCGCTCGTTCTGTACTTATTGAAAGAAAGCCTTGAACCTTCGTAAATATGGGTCACAAAACCTCCGGATGAAGCAGATTCTATTGACTGGAATTACTTGATTTTTATCTGGACGATATATGACGGCTGAAGATATGCTCTGGTCATGATCCCGTGCTCCATCCGCGTGAGACTGAGGTACACTCACTGAACAAAACAACAATGGTTCATTCGATGAACACCCCACTGTACTACACTAATAGACGTCTCGTGAGTAATGTAAGTCTTTGCAAATGTTCTGAATAGAAATAAACGCGTAAACGAGCGTATCTTGCTACAATTGATGAACCGGACGTAATATTGTTTAGAGCACAAAAGAAAAAACTTCGCAGGGGCTTCAATTTTTAGATTTTTTTTGGAAAACCATGAATAGTGTTCACGTTTATGCACTTGAAGTTAAAGCATTGCCCAGGCATATAAGAATTTGTTGATGATACGTCACATTTATACACCATTCCCTTTAACATATCACATATCGCTGTATACGTTTGCGTTGTTGAACACCCCAACCCATCTCAAATGTGTGGTATATTGTTGGATTGCAGTGCCACATCAACGTATCGCCAGACCAAGCAAAATACTTAATGTATTATGTCATTTTACAAATTTATTGAAAGTGAAAACATTATATTAGCGACACTTACACGGCAGAGGGCCACAGCCACAACACCGAGAAAAACGAATCACCCGGAATGAAACCAAAACCCTCAACAGATATCTACATTCTGGTAAAAGGGTAACAACGCTCAAGATACAGAAAGGGTAAGAGTAGAGAAAGAGAGAAAGAGGGGGAAAAAAGGAAGCAAAATCGGAATGTTCAAACAATACAGAATTTCACACTGATTTATAGCAGGCTCTCCCTTCCTCTTTTTTTTCTTGCCAATTGGGGCACGGACGACAAATTGACAAGAAACAAAGAAGTGAAGAATAAAAGAAATCTCATGGCTCCACGCAATTGCGACCGTGAGTATGCGGGACGGGGAAAAGAAACTACCAAAGCAAGAAAACAAAATTTAAAAAAAAAATAGGAAAAGAGAACGAGAGAGAAAGTGCGAGAAAGGAACCGTGAGCTTGCGACGCCGAGTGGAGTCCCAGGTGCGCTGGGAATAGAGATCAATTTTTCGCGGGTCCGAATCACTTAAAGATACCGGCGGGATGGATGGGTTGGTCGGCTTCCCCGCGTCCCGCCGAATTTGTCTCCCCACCACTCTTTCCCATCTCCACGAATATTTTGCTGCTCGCATCCCGCCCGCCTATTCTAGTTTTGTCGATTTAAACAAAAAAGAAGAAACATTCCCCCTTGCGTTTCTGTTTTTGTGTTTCTTTTTAATATTATATGCTCAATTTGAGTCGTGTTTTTTTGTTTTCTCATTTCCACTTTGGTCTTTCCGCAGCACGGTTTTAGTGGTTTCTTTTCTATTTTAAAGTGTTTCTTTTTTTTTCTAGGTTGTTTCGTCATAGCGAGCTGACGCCAATCCTGGCGACGTCGTTCTCCGGGGGCTATTTGTAAAGTGTCGTTCTTCGTGAATCGTTTGTGTTTGAGCTGCGTTCGCAAAGACCTCGAGGCGCGTTGTACATTTTGTGTTATATTGAAGAAAAAAACATTTTTTTGACGAAAAAATGCACCCTCACTGTCATACTTCAAACGGAACCACGCAATCACTTTTCCACTTTACCAATGCTAATTTAATTCTGATTTTTTAATTTTTTTTTATTTTGAATTTTTTTTTGTAGGTTTTTCTACCGATGTTTGTTGAGTATTGGGTTCTAAGTAAGTGCCGATCACTGAAATTCCCAATGTCTAATTTGAACGAGCTGAATAACGTTTGTGAAACAGTCATAAAAGCGTTTCAGGAAAAGAAAGAAAAACGAGAGCAGTGTGCCCGACCAGTTGCAGTAAAGTGGACAGTAGAGTTAGTTGGTAAAATGACATTTGAATGCAAAAGTCAAACTCTCAGCCAATCCATCTTTCCGCGGTATCAGCCTTCATTCGACAAGTTTGACTCTGACTTTAGTGTATGCAGGGTAATTGTTAGCATTCGTTTTCTCTCTTTTTTATTTTTCTCTAACACATTAAGTATTAAAATGCTCCGTTTTAACTTAATCCGGGAGGTCGAGAAGTCGAGTATAAAAGAAATCAGGTATATTTAAGGAAGCTTTTTATTTCAAAGGTTAACCTCATTCCCCAGCGCCATGTACAAATATCTCTTATACTGCAGGGTATAAGCGGCTTACGACTCCTGCCAACAGCGCGTTTAGTGGGGGCTATAGTCTGTTACTAATGCGCCAAACAGGCAGCACCAAGTACCGAACACGACATCAAATCGCACCGCGTACTACCGCAGGAGAGGCTGTAGTACACTGGGCATCCCAAAGGGACGGTGGCGAAAATTATGGGCATTCGCTGTGCGCGATTGGTTTAGCCGGGGTATACCTAACGCGCAAAGAAGACGAGAGCGCCATGACGATGCACTTTGGGGCTACTTGATTGGCTCCATTAGATCGTCGACTGTGGTCGAACTTAGAGTGAAAGGCAATATAGAAGCAATTTGTTAAAGGCGAAGCGTTAGAGATGCAGCGACAGAGATAACAAAACAAAAAGAAAGACTGTGAAGGTATAATGCTTCATTCGCATGGAGCGATTTTACTTTCGATTTCGCAGTTGTGACGTCGCTTATGTGGCGAAAGAAGCAGCGGTGGAAGCTGCGGTGCTCTACGTCGTAACTACGAAATTACGATCGAAATCGCACTGCGTGAACTAGGCGTAGGATGTATTCAGCAGCTGCCGGTTTGGGCCAGCGTAAACACCACGCTCTCAAAAAGCCCGTGCGTCTACCTTCCCGCACAACACTCGGAGAGTCAATCACCGAAACTTACGGAGGTCGCTCAGCGAAGGACGATACTGAAACATATGTTTAGACCGAAAAACGCTGTCTGAGTTGTGATATTAGACAATGCGAAACGCTACGCTTGCACTGCTTAGTGTCACAACTCAGGCTGCGTTTTTTGGATCTAAACATCTGTTTCGGCATCGTCATTCGCTGAGCTGCCTCCATAAGTTGCGGTGATTGGCTCTCCGAATGTTCTGCGGGAAAGTAGACGCACCACCTTGTTTTAAAGTGAAACGTAAAGAATACTTCTTTGCAATGCTGATACTTTTTCTAGGAACCTGTACGTATTTCGACGATGCAGAATATTCCGCTATAGGTATTACAGACATCGCCAGATTGCAGCCTAGTTCGAAAAAAACTATACCTTTTTCTTTTCTTTTTTCTGGTGGTAAGGGGGAGTTTGTGTGTGGGAGTGAGGGGAGAAAGGGAGGGGGGGTGATAAATTTTGAACAGATTTCGCCTCTTTGTCACGGTTCGGCTATTTGTGCAGGCACGATTAAAGCGTGACCCGCCAAACTAGAATAAGCGTAGAATTTCTCGTGGGGTATCAAACGTGGTGCGTTCAGAAGGTAAGGGCTTTGAGTGAAAGCGGAAAGTGAAAGCGCTCTGCGCGAGGGACGTACAGCTAGGGAATGCTTAAATATAAGTAGGATCGCAAACACGGCTCGCGCGGTGGCAATAAAAATCGACTGTCTCCAACTCTGGAGAAACTTCGTCTCGAAAAATCCACCGCCCGGAAAAACCATTTCACACACCTGTCGAGATAGCACGAGTCATAAAAAAAGAAGGAAGAAGAGCCATGTTGAAAATTAAATACACGTAAACCGAAGAAGGGCTCATCGTAGGACGCGTTCCATAAAAACGACGGTTAAGGAGAGCATTCGCGAGTGTGAACAAGAAAAGCGGGCACTGGGAAACAAGAGGAGGACGAGGGCGGTGGTGCAAGAGCAAAATAAAACCGAGGAGTGTTCCCGGAAGGAGTGTCGTGCGGCGTAAGTGCTCCCATAAAAAAGTCTGCTTTCGGAATACAAATTGTTCTTTGAAAGCTGAGGGGGCCCCCTTAAAAAAAGAAAAAAAAAGAAAAAAAAGTGTTGCGGTTAAATGTCTTTCTTTCGCCGTTCGACGCGTGCTCATTGCTTTCTCGTTTCCCGTTGCTTTACTCTCAAATACAGCTGGGCTTTAAGCTTTGCAATCGGAGGCGGCTGCCATAAAAAACGCTTCGAGTATTGGCATGCACCATATTAGTTGTTTTATTTATTTTAAGTCTCCGTGTTTTGTTTGTGCTCTTAATAGAGGCTTAGTTAAAGCAAGGTTATGGATTCATGCATTGGTAACGTACGTACACCTTGCAGCTTGTGGCAACCTGTGTAGTTTCGTATAACTATACGTATAGTACAGCGAATTTCAATAATTGACACATTTCAGACAGTGCACAACAGTACGCAACATTCTTTATATTGCGCCCATGCACATTACATGAAGATTAACGCTCTAAGGAGGTATACAAAATATTTATTGAATTAGCGAGCATTTGTGTATTACATGCTGTTTTCTGGTGTCCTGCGCAGTACCTTGGTAAAAGAATCGACGTTGAATGCTAGGAAGCAGGATCTGATGCGTCGTTTGTTGTCAAATATATGAAGCGTCTAGAAGTAAATACTATTTGCAGGGTGGACCTCTACGCTTTTGGGTCTCATCATCTATTGCTATATTTGTTAGTTCACTCAGAAAAGTATTCTTAAAACAATCAAACTTTAAAGAGGCTTTGAACAAATTTCAGAGATCGCCTGAATGTCACAATAACTCACTCTGCTGGCTCTAAGCATCCTAGCAATCCCTAAATCATGACAAAATGCGGCTAATTTTTCGATAAAAAAACAAAACAAAACAAAGATGGCAACACACCGAGGTCATCTCGGGCGATGGGACAAGCATGTTCCGAAACCAGGACTACTATCAGCCAACACCAAGCGAAGAATCCATGTCTCCTCCGACCGGTGGACTCGCGGAGTGATATCTCGAATTCGCGCGGCTCGTCGCCCGGACAGCCCGGACACCCAGGCATCGGCGAGTTATTTTAGTCAGTCGTACTGTCATAGGGGACAAAGTCACTGGTGTACCATCTCAACCATCGCTTCATCGCGCCAGGAGGATGTTTATAGCCGCTCTCCTATTGATGACAGGTTGGCTCTAACACGTGCGCACATGCTCCGTGGGGCAGATACTGGTCACCGCTGACCAGTGCACCATCGCGATCCGTTGTCGTCCGGCAGGGTCTTGAGCACCCTCGGCACGTCCTGAACAGCTCCCTCGGGTAGCTCTCGAAATGCAAGTAATTGGCTCTCTTTTCCGGCGGTGAGCCTGATGCACCTTCATTGTCGCTGGAATGGGGTCATCTGAAGTATTATTCACTGATTGTATGCATATATCTCCAAACCCTCGCTACGGGATTGAGAGCATATCCCATCAAATTCTGGCATGTCGCTTGGGACAGGAGATGTACATTTAGATGGTTCGGGCTCCTCTGCACACACGGGCAGTTGCGACCACTGCAGGAAGGTTTATCTCAGTGGATACAGTCTCTCAGGACCATCTCTGTCTCGCAGGATGCAGATAGCCCAGTGACAGGGGCCTGTACATGTAAATGCTATTATTATACATCTCACATTTTCAGAAATCTAGAGTGATGCAGTTTGGGAGCTCCAAATGCATGGGCATGGCATATACGATCGTGAATACCTCCAATGTTTTGTGTCTTGCTTTATAGCTCATGCACTGTTCGCATTGTCTAAACATTTTCAGCACAATCACTCATAAACGCTTACACTGCACAGGCATATGAAAGCTATGTTTTGTGTTTTATAATGGTTATGTGAAACAGTTGTTCATGTCTTACTGTATTAGCATTATGGGCGACGTTTTATCGCTGGCTTTCTCCGTAACTGCTTTCAACTGCGCAGGAGGTAAAGGTGAGAGGTGGCTTCGAGATAGGAGGCAAGCTCGGGTTGTATGTATGTATGTATGAATCGCATGTACGTATGTACAATTTTTATTAAGCGGTAGCGCCACCTTGACTACTGATTTCATGGCTGCCCCCTCCTTTCCCCTGTTTCCTTGTTTTATATTTGCGGCTTCAAACTTTTTTCCTCTACCACTGAGGCACATGACTGGAACATCTGGTCGGAGGCACGTTGGAGGGAGTCCCAATATTCCTCTGTCCCTCCTGCCCCCTAGATTGCACAAACTACTTATACTACTATTACACTTCCCTAGACCTTTTCTCACAAATCTTCTAACATTCTCTTTCTTATTGTCACCCCGTTAAAATCCATTCTTCCATGCTCATCAACAAACCCCAGAGCTCCCGCTGAATCCGCCTTTGCTGCCTTTCAGGAGAGCGGCACGAAGCTCCGCGCGGTTTATGACCAAATCCACTATTGTTTAATCTTCACTGTGGCATATCGCGCACAATGTGTCAATATTTCGAAATATAGTGAAATATTGTTTTAGTTCTTAGAACTCCTGTCCTTACTTCAAATAGCAAAGCGTTTCCCCAGTGAATTATCAAATACATGTTCTTTCTGATTTCCCATTTACGTGACCTTTATATTGCTATAGTTGACTTTTTTCTCTATCCTTCCGTCCCACATTTTTCGTTCGGCTTTCTTTGCGGCCTGTTTGAACATAAACAAACCCGTGTGCCACGAAGACGGGTGCAGCCTGCGCAAGACGACGGGTGGCGGTGCGATACCGAGAGCAAGAGACAGGCGGTCCAAGGCGTGCGTTTGCGAAGCAAGTGCGCGAGTTTCCGGCGGCCAACGCTCAGTTTGCGGATAGGTTGGGTGAACAGGCTACTGCTGACAGAGTAGCTTTTTTCGCTCATTCTGAGTGAGAACTCAATTTCTTATGATTTTATAAATATTTTCGAATCCCTAGGTTCTGCAGCAATAAATGTTCAGGTTGCTATATAGTGTCACACTACACACACATCTCAAGCCGCGATTTGACATGCATTCACGCGCAGCGAAATCTAACCAACGAGTATTCACAGCAGCTCATGAACTTAAGGTGAGATAATACCGCAACCTTGAGGGCTCTAATAATTGAAAAGTGCCATCAAGAAACTAAAGACCAATCATTTTGGACAGCCCTAAAATTTAAAAAAAACATGCTTCTTCGTGATCACGGAATTCAATAACTGGTGGCGATGTGGAATCGTGTTTGAGTATGAAGTTAGCGGCCGTATCTCGCAACATGATGCGATGTTCGCCAACCTCCCAAAATTATTGTCGAAACACTCACCTGGTTTCTGTGGCGCTTTCGCAGAGATTCATGGGTCTCGTCGGCGTCGGGCAGAAGCGTCGGTAGAGCATCCCAACGAAGACGTGAACTAGGTTATCGTTGTGGTATTGGCTCAAAATGTTCGGCATAGGAACGGGAAGACTGGGGCAGGCTCTCGGTGTCTCTTCTCTCTGCCATACGTAACTATGCGCTTCTTGCGTGACTCCTCCTCTGGCCAGGCT
>JAZHYW010021129.1:0-60000 GCA_037355805.1 Ixodes ricinus | reverse complement strand
GTTGACCATAGTTGGTTCTCATGGCCGGCATACTTCGCTTTGGGTTTCTAATTGGATGTGCACTGAGGCTATTTTGCTGTGTGGTGTAAAGTCTATTTTTATGTATCTATTGTAAAAGTCTGAAGCAATATACTTGGTCGGTCTTAAGCATGTTATATTTGATGAAAACCGGTTGTGTCCTTAAATTTTTGGTGTTCCCTTTATAACTTTAACACAATCGGAAGATCGTTTTCTGCAAAAAAATAATTTCATTATCGAAGTCGTTCAAATAATCCTTCCAATAAAATGGTCACAATTTAAAAAAAACATTTCGGCAAGACAGCGCCAGTTACGGCGGACATCAAGGGGTTGTCAAAAGGTAACGAAAACTTGCGAAAAAAACAATTTACCAATTGACTTTTTAAGTAATGAAAATAAATAGATGGTCTAACAAAAACTTTCTGAGCGTCATCGAAACCCCCAAAATCAGTCAACTTTAGGTAGACAAAAGAACGTGCGAAGCGAGGGACTGCGCTCAATTTATCCCTGGTGCAACTGACACAAGACTGGTGATGCAAAAACGAAGGATAATAAAAAAATCATCCGCGTTATGTATATAACCCTATACATTGAATATGCTTTTAACAAAACCACATCTCCTAATGTTGTACAGTAAATACCCTGGTTCCTCATATAGATGTCATGATTCAGTTTGAAGGAACTCCTGGTCGTTGGCGGTGTTTAAATCGACAGCGAACTTTATATACAATGTTTACAGTGCAGAAGAAGGACATCGAGGTCGATGTGGAAGTTTTTACACAGTTTGCGCGGGTGCCAAATTCCGTGCGACTTTCAGTGGATTTTTCGCACATTTGCTCCAGTCTTAGGCACCTTTAAGCAATGGCAAATGCACGAGAAAAGTGTCATTTCTTTATATCTTCGCATTAAAGGGCCGGTGAAATGATTTTCGTACTTTGCGTACAATATCACGTAGAATGAATCCCTGCCGTTTATAATCCATAAAACTCGCGTTAGATTTTTTATTCTTTTGCAACGGTAGTTCAAAAATAAAATGAAAGAAAAACGAGCAGCGTTCTTTCGTCAACTCGCAATCAGCACAAGCGACCAAGTGGTCTGGAGCCGATTATATGCCGGGCAATATTTATCATAGCCATGCGCTGGGTTTAGAAAGATTGGACACGAGCCACTACACGAACACTTGTCGACCTATTGATCGCGAGCCCAGAGGAAGTTGAAGTTAGCCTAACTCTAGTTCATGAAGAAAATTCCACCAGGCGGCTATACCCCCAAACTTCTAGCAGCGAATGTATCGTCAGTGGGGGACACTGCCACACTTATTAGATTAGCTTAGTCGCGGAACTGCTCATAGATACTGCTTGCACGAGCAGTACCCCCCCCCCCGGCCCGAAGTTTGCGACATTTGAGGCACTAGAAGATGCCTTGGGAAGGTATAGCGAAGAGATAGGTACAGTATTACAAGCGGGAATCACGGCAAGTAACCGCGGCGAAACGGAAAGGCATTAAAACGCCACATTAATTAGAACATCGTAGTGTACCAGGTGCATTATCACTGTATCAAAGGTGGCCGCAACTTCAAAAGCCGAAGCAGAGGAGAGCGAGAAACCAAGTAAGTATCACTTTTCACTTCCATCTGTTTAGCAGCTGTGTATACAATTAGTAATGCTTATGTTGATTTATCGTGCATTACACTTTTTCACAGGAACCTTTGTCCATAAGTGTCCGGCCTATTTCAAATGCAGCGTGTCCGCAGATGGAGAGCAGTTGAGGTGATGTTGAGCAAGACAGAACACAATCACCCCGTGTCAAAGGTATGCTCCATGATACACAGCTTAGATATGATTTTAAGCATATGTTCCGCATTATCTGAGCACATAGACAAGCTTGTCACAATCACTGATGCATGTTCATCGTACATTCAATATCATAATGCTGCTCTTGTTTCAGGCCACCTACGAGCAACTTCCGAAGCAACGAGCACTGCCTGAGGAGGTGAAGGGCGAGGTCCAGGAACTGATAAAACTCAAAGCAAACAAGAAGCTGATCAAGCAAAATATCCAGCAAGAAACTGGCCGTGTTGTGCTGCTCAAGGATCTCAGCAACCTGGCCAGCTCTCTGAAGCCCCTATCAAAGAACGACCTCCAAGAAACTGTGGAGATGCTTCAGAGAGACTACGGTATGTCTCACACATATTTATTGGCACGTCCTAAAAGTAAGCTATGGGTGAATAAGCCTTGCAAACAATTAGGCAGACATATTTTTACCTCCATGTCAACAAAAACTACGAGGGCACCTAGGCTTTCTCCTGTGATGTAAGATTGCATAAGTACTACCTTTGGCCGTGTTATGTTGGCTAGTTATGATGGTGTGTTTGAGTGCTGTTTTTGCGAGTTAATGCCGTCGCGAAAGGCAAGAGGACAAACCGGCCACAATTCGGCATTAAAGGCGAGTTTTATTTGCCAAGTTTCTAGTGTCGATTCGTGCTCCTAGTCCTCGCTGGGATCCGGGACGGCATCTGCGAGTCTGCGGTGGGGGGGGGGGGGCGGATGGGTGGAGGAGGGGCGGGAAACCAGGGCGGTGGGGCAGGTTCAAACTACGGTCACGCTTTTCTGCCACAGCTTTTGGTTACGACTTATTCGCTGAGTGAGCCAGGTAGTGCCCCCCATTATTATGTCCTGCCATATGGTTCATACAACAAATCATGTTTGGTGCCTCATTGCAGACTGTGCATTCTTTTTGCTGGACATTATCTCTCCCTCTACGTGGAGTGTCCCAGTACCCAGCATTCTCTTGGGAAATCGGCATGTAATTAGTTAGTGTTGCATTCACTTTAATCTCTTAGACATTAGATTTCTGTGTTTATGACTTTGCACGTTCAGACTGCCATGTCCTTGTGAGTGACAACCAGTTCCAGGGACTCCTGATTTCCACTGCGTCAATGAGAGGAACGATGGCAGCCTCTCCGGAGTTTCTTGGAATAGATGCGACATATAAGCTTCTGGACCTTAGAACTCCAGTTTGTCATCCACAACGAAGACCCGAATGGATCAACAGAGGTCGTCTGCATCGCGATCCTCGTCAGAAAAGATGCGTGCATATTGAGGCGGCTCCTAGAGGAGTTCCAACAGCTCAACCCCTCATGGGCGCGCACACGGTGTATTATGGCGGACAAAGACTTGCTTGAAAGGGACGTACTGAACAGGTGCTTCCCCGAGGCGCATGTCTTAATCTGTGTGTTTCACACTTTAAAAACATTCAGACGCGAAATCACTTGCACAAAGTTGGGCATAACAGCTTTCCAGCGTGACCATGCCTTCCAGCTCCTTCAAAGGATGGTGCATGTGAGATCAGACAACGAATTCTTCAGAATTGAAAGTCAGCTTGACGCCACAGCAACAGCACCGGTACTTCAGTACTATGGCAAGAACTGGCGCAACATGAAAGATGAGTGGTACACAGGACCACAATTCTCAGTTGTAAGTTTTAATATTACTAGGAACAACCGCCTTGAAAGTATTAATGCAAAGCTGAAGAGTGTTGTTCCCATGTACTGCACACTTGAGCAGTTTGTGCCAGCATTGTTCAGTCTACTGAACACGCGGTAAGAAGTGAGGGACCACCTAACAGCTGACTCAGTCTATAAGCGTCCAGCACAGTTAGAAGCGGAGGAGCACCTCCAGCAGTACCAGCGACGCCTGACTGGTTATGCTTTTCCATTTCTAAAAAAACAAGAAGAACTCTCAAAGTCGGTTGATGTGCGAGAAGACAACCAGGGGCAGTACCACTGCCAGTCACACTCCGGGGAAACTGTAACCACTGCGGCCAGCTGCTCCTGATCCTTCCGGCTGTTGATGATGTTGCCCTGTCGACACATCCTGGCAGTACGGAGGCCCAAGGGCCTCAGTCTCTGCGAAGAAGGTCTTGCGGTCACTCCGTTTGGAGCTTGAGAGCGTGGAGAATGTGTATTACGGCAGTGCACAAGGCCAACCTCAAGAGCCAAGAAGTCACGGCGCTAAAGAGCGATCGAGGGACAGCAACAGAGGAAAGCGGGTCGGCTGCTGCCCTCGCTGCTGGTCCCAAGCCCTCAAGCGAATGGTGCCCTTTTTTCTCTTCCCAGTCAGACGACGCACCGCAACGCAATGCAACTATCCCAATGAAAGGAAAGAAGAGGAAGCTGCGGAGCGAGGGGAGGTGCTACCGGTGCGCGAAACAAGAACATACGGCGAGAGAATGTAGGAATCTGTCCATTTTCTTTCCCAAATGTGGTCGACGTCACATCACCCTGGTTTGTGTTTCACCTCCTCCTCCTGCCGGTGTAGACTACCGCCGAGCTCTATTCCACGGCATCAATAAATGCCAGCAGAAAGAACGCCATGCTGTTGCAAACTGCCCCGGTATGAGTGGATGGATGAGGTCGGAAGCGACTTGTTCGCTGTCTGTTTGATGGAGACAGTCAGCGCTCATTCGTCACTGAGCACCTTCTCGAGGACTAGAGTTGGAGGTAACGATCTATCCGTTTGGTGGAGCACATAACGTCACGAAGAAGAAGCGACGTCTCGTACGACTATGCCTGAGAAGCCAATACAGCGCAAAAAAACACTTTAGAGGTCCTAGAGATTGAGTACGTTTGTTCCGACAGACTAATCCTACCGGACAGCGCGATCAAGACCAGTGGCTTGTCGTCTCTGGAGCTAGCAGTTGTGGAACCCCGCGAGAGTTTTATAACTGGGCTAATCTAGAAACCTTGAATTGGCCTTTCTGTAACGTCACGAGTTGTAATGCTGGCTACTTATCATCAGGGGCGAACTGCAAGTTTCATGGTGTGAGTAAAAGCACGATAAAAGGTTGGAATAACTGCATTTTTAATTCAACAACGGCGAAGTTGAGAGTCTGTCATTTCTTTTATATACGTCGATGAAACCAAAATTTGTCCAAATAAAGACGTCAATGACCCCGTTAGTGCGACGTCACTGCTCCAAGTAAACCGTTGCTAGAGGCGTTGCTATGAACGAATATATGGAACTTGATCTCGCTTCAAAAGAACGATCGCTCAAAACTTTGACCTGAGATTTAAACGTCTAAAATGAATAGATGTAGGATGCTTCCATCTCACATTTTACTTTGACAGACGTTTGCCGAGAATTGACTGTTTCTGAAATATTTGCTCCGGCAATTTCCGGTCCTTGAGATGCCTGCAGCAGACGACGGACGCCTGTGAAATGACTGATGTATGTCGTTTACAACAGTTTCAATCATTTGCATAATTATCTGATTTTTATCTTTTATTCGTTGAGAACATGGCAGGTCCAAGGAAACACGTCAGGTTTATCAGAACGATTTGTATGTACGTGGGATACGAAACATTGCACGGCAAAAATCATCAGACATACACTTTTTTTTAGCTTAACAAATTTGTTTAAAAACGCCGTGAAAGCTACACTAATGCGGTTTCTGTAGGTGAGCTATACGCCACGGAGAACATAGTATAGGAGTTAATGGCAACAATCAGTTCACTAATTAACGAAAATATGTTAATTGCCATTTTAATTATTGAAAATAAACATATCATTCTAATAAGAAACTTGCTGAGCGTTATCTAAAACCACTAGATCACTCGATATTAGAAAGACTTGGAGCACGGGGGAAGCATGGTGGAGCACTAAATTTACCATTCCTGCAGCAGGAGAAAGGCTACCGGTGCGATAACGCGTCCGTGCGCTTTCTCGATCTCTTATCATCCGTGTTTTCTCACCCAGTGCTGTGCCCGTTGCACGAGTGGTAACTTTAGCGCACTACTGCGCGTCCCACAAGCTCAAGAACTTCCTGAAAATTACTTATTTAGTGGTGTTCGATGACGCTCAGCAAGTTTCTATTGGGAACCGTATGTCTACTTTCACTCGTTAAAACGTTAATCAACAAATTTGGTTAATTCGACTTCTCGTGACTATTAGCACCCTGTATAATGTCCCCCAGGCCGTATAACTCATCTGCACAAACCACATTAGTGCAGATTTCACGGGATTTTTATTTAACAAATGTGTTAAGCTTAAAAATAAATTGTATAGAGATTTGCTAAAATTATGCAAGGGAAGCATCATTTTGATACATGACATCGAAACAGCGTCAGGCTCTCCTTTTGGTTCTGCAGTCACCGTGCATTGTGATAAAGAACATAATTCTTTAACTCTTACAAGATCGCTTCATAATCCCAACTGGCGTTTGCGGAGCTCCAACTAGGAAGTGTGTTTTATTTCTGTTTTTAACTAACGCAGTGAAAAATATAATTGCTGGCTCTTCTATGTTTACCAAGACCCCAAATGGCGAAAGGACTGGGTAACAACATCACGTAGTTTTATATCTGTTTCTGAATTCGTTTGATCGTGTTTTTCAACTTCTGTGCTATCATAACTTCTTGAAACATGTATCGGCCTGCACATCGACTCTGATACACTTCATGCCATCGTCGTAACTTATCATGATTACGTGATTCGGCTCCGCAATGATTTTCACCCTTGTCAAATATTGCGCAAGCCTCTAGGGATAGGCGTTCGCGTGTTCGCTCACCTCGAGCGTCGATCAAAGCTGCACACGGGCACTCTTCACTTCCAACATCTCACGGAAAGTTGATTCCGAGAATAGAAGTTCCGTCGTTCGTCATCATTCTAATTCAGCTCAATTGCGTGCTCCGCAGAAGGGACCACAAAACACGCGAAGCCATCGTGTCGTCTACTATACTATGCTCACCTCTAAGCTGAGACTGAGTTGGAACCTACGTAATCGTTGGACCAGTTATACGCCTCTCTTTCGTCCCGACAACGCGTTTCCCCCCTACCCACGCTCAGAGAGCCGTGGCAGGTGATAAGAGGGAGGGGGCTGATTGATCCGGCGGACACTTACCTCCCAACGCAGTCTCAGCTTAGGTGTGAACGGAGTATGGCAAGGTAACATTCACTGTAAACCTTTATTACAAGCTTTTGTGACCGCTATGTGGCACAGAGACGACAATAAGAAGTGTTTATAATTAGAGATTGACAAAATACAATGCTTACAAAAATTATTCACGTTTTTATTAGACAACTTCTAACCTCTAGTCTCCTCGTGCATTTCTCTATAACTACAACCCTAGCAACGGTCTGTTTGGAGCACAGCGCCATGTTGTGACGTCTTCTCTTGCGGGGTCAATAGTGAGCGTTTGGCCAAGAGCGAATGCCGACCACAGTGAAGCGGGTTTCACATGCAGCGATTTTGGCCCTAGAGCGGCGCGATTTCTGCCGTCGCGGCGCTCTGGTCAGCCGCAGCGGCTGAGCGGCATGGTTCCACCAGGTTGGAAATGTTTCGCCTTGGCAGAGCTGCAGCTTTCACGCTGGCCACTCACAGCGCGGCGGGAGATCACGTGACAGGAGGAGAAACATTGCGGGAAAGCTGGCGCATAGAACGGCGGCATTTTCATGTCATTAAAGCCGACGACAAGCAGAGAAAGTGCGCAAGCGACTGGTTACTTTAGCCTTACTTACTATACTTCAGCAGTAGCGTCGGAACTGTTCAGGAGATTATGAAGGAGGGGGATTGCTGTCCTCTTCCTCTGAATTTGTTTTCTCAATGAATTACGCGGCTCTTTTTTAATTTCCTCGCCTGAGCACCAACTGTGCCGAGCGCAAGTGACGCTAATCGAAAGCGGCTTGTGCGAGCGCTAGTGAGAAAACAAAAGAAGAAGAACTGAGCGACATTGACGTGTCTTTTCCAACACAGATCGTCACACCAAGTGAGACAAAATGTATCACGCCCTATTCAATGAACTGCTTATCAGTGAAATGTCAAAGCGTTGGGTTCTTTGGGACGCGCAGCTCAAAAATTTAGGAAGATGGGACCAAAGTCTCTGTAGACGGACATACTCCGGATCATGACCACATACCCCATTTCGAAAATACCAACTACTCTAACGCCGACCAGGAGGTTCGGTTCGACCATATCAGTTGGAGTCTTTACATCCAAGGAAAGCGCTGCCCGCAGGGGCGGATCCAAGGGGGGGGGGGGGGCAACGAAAGCGGCCGCCCCTCCCCCATCCAAAAAAAAAAAATCGACCCCCCCCTCCCCCTTTCTTGGAGGGCAATTTCACATGGGTGGACCCCCCGGTGCACTAGAAAGAATGGGAGTATAGTATCTTCACAAATTTTCCGCCCCCCCCCCCCAAAAAAAAAAAACGGAGTTCTGGATCCGCCCCTGGTTGCCCGTGACGTTGCCGAGGATGATCTGAGGTCCCCTCCGCGACAACGGTGTTTGAAGAAGAAAACATAAACAAATAATACCGAGGTCTATTTAGTATTTTAAACGCTTTATTTTGTTTTATTAAGGGGAAATTAAGAGGGAACTGAAAACTATGCATTAAAATTGTTGTTTGAAGCCGCTGTAACCGACTGTGCGCATCTGCTTGCTGGAAGAAACATTGACCATCGCAACGGCAGGAAACGCTCATGTGAAATGAAACCTCGCGATGCGTGCCGTCGCGCCGTTAGCGGCAGCGATTTTGGCCGCAGAATCGCTGCATGTGAAACCCGCTTGACGCTTTTCGTCGCGCACGTCGACAATATTCGGCGTCAAGTACTTTGTGCTACGTTATCAAGCCTAGCGCAGCTTCCTCGGTGCTGCAGACTCGCGCTGATGCGAGGGCCGTGGTAAGTGATCTTGAGTCTCATTCGAACTTGCTCTCGTGAAAAAAGACGCGTTGGAGCACCATAGAGGTTAGGCTCAAAATGGTTGACGCCGAGCATAGCCTTTTTGATGATAGCCTTCTAATTTTAAAACAAAGGAACAAGAATGAAAGACGTTTACAAATGTCTGTATTGGGAAATTAGAGAGCAGCTCTTGAGGAGGAGGAGGGAGGGTACAGGAAACCGCGTACCCTCCATACCCTCTTATCCCCCTCTCCTCTCCCATCCTCCCCCTCCTCTGCTCCTCGTCCTCCCCTTCTTCCTCCTCCTCCTCCCCACTTCCTCTCCTCCTCCACCTCCCCCTCTCCCCTACTCCTCTTCCTCTTTTCATTCTCCTCTTCCATTCCCTCCTCCTTTCCTCCTCCTCTGTACCTTCCCTCCTCCTCCTCCGTACCCTCCCCTCCTCCTTCTGCGTACCCTCCCATCCTCCTCCTCCATACCCTCCCTCCTCCCACAGTTTCTCGCTAATTTAGCTGCAAAAATTGGCGCCACTGCATCTCAACAGCAATTCAATTCCCCGCTAAGTTTAGTGGGGGATTGAATTGCTGATGAGGTCACGTGACGTCAATTTTCGTGCTAAATCAAGCGGAGAAACTGAATTTGTTCATGGGTGACGCGACACCAAGTCATGTGACGTAATTTTTCCCGTTACATTTTGCGGGGAATAATTGGTGTTGAGGTCACGTGACCTCAATTTTCCCGCTAAATGTAGCGGGGAATTGAATAGCTGTTGAGGTCAGGTGACGTCAATTATCCTGCTAAATCTAACGGAGAAACGGAATTTGTTCATAGGTGACGAGCACCTGGTCAAGTGACGTCATTTTCCCCGCTAAATTTAGCAAGGAATTGAGTTGGTGTTGAGGTCACGTGACGTCAATTTGCCCGCTAAATTTAGCACGGTTACGCTGACGCTGACGCCGCGAAACCCGGAAACGGGCGCCTAAGAGCTGCTCTCTAAAAAGCGGCAATCGTTTGTTCATGCTAACAGTGTCGTGCTTTATACCTTGAGATTGCGTAAGACAGTGGTTCTCAAATGAGGGTCCGCGGACCCTTGGGGGTCCGCGAGGGCATTCTAGGGGTCCGTGGAGTCCTGCCTCATCACTGAAGCCCGGCAATAAAAGTTGTTTTTTCTACAGGTCGAGAAGAAATGTTTCAGTTTTGGCGCGAGTTTCCTCGTGTGTATGTCAATAAGAAAGGTCTACTTTACACTAGTTCTTGGTTAAATGCATTTATTAAATCATTATTATAATTAACGTGTACATTTGACCTCCCCTTCACCATGAACGGGGTCCTCTACATCTCCGCCGATTCACAAGGGGTCCGCGAAACATCGATGGTTGAGAACCACTGGCGTAAGAGATAAAGTAGAAGTTATTATTTGTTACACAAACATTTTAGAACTGGAACACCAATGCAATTCACAAATTAAAGGGCAAGTTGCTGCTTATTACATTGCACAGTTGAAAACCAAACTCACAACTTCGAGCACGAAAGATCAGATTGTCTTAAGTATGCACTTCTTTATCGCAAATGATGGCGGAGAGACATGTTGAGCGTAAGCTCCTTGCTTTGAACCTGGCTGCATCAACATTTCTTTTTTTTAATATCACTAATGACGCTCTTGTCTTTTTGATGCAAATTAAGTGCCAGCGCTTGTGGTGTCCGCTTCTACTCGTCCTTGGCCGTCGCATTATTTGGGTCCCTGCTATGTTTACCCAACAAGGCCAAGAGCTTGTTTTAGTGCATAAGCTTGTTTTTAGTGCATAAGTAAAAGTGCATGCAAATTTTACCAGACATCAAGGTGAAGAAAAGGGAAATAAAATATAGCAACTGCCACAAAGTGAGCACTAAACAAAACATGTATTCATGGCTCATACCGGATCGAAGCATTGGATTGTAGGATATGCGTTGAAGATTTGAAATCATCCACTAAATTTAGCGAGACATGACGATGGTCTTGTAATGTAAAGTATACGTAACGCCGAAACCTGCTGTTCGGGCATATAAACGTACCTTACGTTAATAGCAGAATAGCTGGTCGCATTCGCAGTACGAGGTTATACTACACGGTACAGTGCTCTGTTTTTGTTTGCATAACACTATCAAACAAACAATTCTAAAAATATAGCAGCAACGATTCACCGAACAAATATATATATATTACCTACAGATGATTACCGAGAATGTGCTAAAAGTAACCGGCAGCCGGAAATACAAAAACCTCAAACTTAATATTATGTTTTTGACACGGTCGTGACTTTCTGTCCTGACAGGTTAGCGAAGAAGATAATGCCTAGAAGTGCATGTTCCAGACTCTGCCGGAGTCTGCAGACGCTTCGAATGCTGGTCCAACGGGAATAGACTTCTTCCAAAACTCGAAGCGCCCCATCGCGGCGAAATACCACGCAGTACACTCTGGGAACTGGTTGGCCACTCAGTTTCGGTTTTGATTGATCAGCTTCATTTCATGCCATCACTCCGTGACCGAATGCGCCGCTTGCGTTTTCGAATATCTGACTTTTCACGAATGTACTACAATACACTCATTCTCGAGCGATACAAAACGAAGACTTTCCTTGGCTCCCGAAACACCAAATATTGTGTGTGCGTTTGCAATCGTAGTAAGATGTGGCTTAGTCACATCACCCCACGAGTGCATCTAATTGAGCTCAATTTCAATAATCCCGTCTAGTACCACTGAACTAACTGAAATTTGGTCACATTGAGCCTTATACGTATTTTGTTTACCATACGTCCGCCTCTTGTTACTTCATTGGGTAAAAAGCAACCCGCATCCTCACAAGAGTATCAAAGTTGAGCCCAGCGTTGACGCATGAACTTTTAAGGAAACGCAATAAATTTGACCTCACTACTGCACAAACGTTACTATGATGTCTTCCTCGTGTCATCATGTATATCCAACTCAAATCTTTTGCTGATAGGAGATTAAGTTTTCGCAAACGCTGAGATCGGCTAGCTATGACGGTGGCCCTAACAGGCGTCCCCTACTCCTCGCTAAGCCTTTTTTGGATGAGCTTTACTGACGCCCAAGATCTGTGTCTGAACGTTGTGTCTGAAATTATCTCGGCATACTCAGTCAGGAAGAAAGCAAACATATAACAAATATTATGGCAATTAGCAACCGTCAAATGCGCTTTGAATAATTTCGTTCGTTTGGCGCACCGCATAGGGGTTCACGCCCGTCCGGCGCACTTCCGGCGAACAGTCTGACATTCTTCACACAAGTGCTCGACTTTTGCTTTCTTAAACCGGTTTGTATGTGAGAATGGGCCTATATGATTGCAGGATAACTTTATGCGCATACGCGTGAATATTAGTGGAATGCAAGCGGGTGGGGACTTCGCTTCGTGCAGAGCTGCGGGTCAGTCCAGATAAGAGATAAGAAGTGTGTTCGATTTGAGCCTTTCAATGGCGCCTCCGAGTTTTACCTCGCATGCTCAGGCGTATTAATAAAAACAGTAATTGCAAAAAGTTATATTTCGGTAATGGACGCACAAAACCAACAAACTTCCTGACCAGCAACACTGATGTAGGCGCGAGCTCGATTTATGGATACTTATTAGTTGTTACAGCTTGTTGACTCGTACACAAGCAAGATCCCCGAGCTTCACAGCGTCGAGATTCCCAGCACTGGCTCGTTCACATACCTCGAAACGCTAGCAGAAAGGCTCGAGTACAAAAATACAAGCTTGTGTTAATATTAAGACACGCTATATGTCTCGCCCTGTGCTAAAGCTTCGAGGTCTGGCCACTTAGGTTAGTTTAGAGACCAAAACTTTCGCTCTTGGGACCAGAAAACATGATATACTCTTTCTGTATAATCTCTTGACGACGTGTCGATCGAAATCGAAACCATGCTACTCTCCTCCCTGGCCAACTAGCTCCCAGAGTGCAAAGCGCGCAGTGTTGCATGCAGGGGTTTATGGAAGTAGTCTATTCCCCCAGAGCTTACCCGGTACCACAGCAAGGTCACGCAAGCACCCTCAGAATGCTGCTCGTCTTCCTCGTCTTAACACTAACGTTTTTCGGTGTTGTCTTCCTGATGAGATTTTTTCTGTCCAACTGGGGGCAAGCCACGGGATGCACGACTATGATCTGCAACTGGTACGCCGTTGGAATCAAGAAGAGCCTCGATCCGCACGCGAACCCCTGCAATACCTTTTACCTATGCGTCTGCGGGACATCCAGGAAACGGCGAAAGCATCTCGGTGAAGCGTGGGCATCGCAACCTGTACAAAAAAGATGTCCAGAGTTCTGGCAATCATACCTCCACGAGCGAACTCCAAAGCGCGCAAGGAAAAGCTGCGCTGCTTTATCAAACCTGCGTGGATGTTATGAAAAGCAGCAACAATAAAATGGAACTTCTTAAATGAATTCTTCGCGAAGCAACTGTCTCCTGGCCGCACCGCAACCAAAGCTCCGATGTCCTCGCAGCAACTTTATTCCTTAACGCTAAGTGGTTCCTGGGGACTGTTTTCGTGGTTCGACTGAATTTCGATGCTTCTTCGATCCGCATCGGCATTGAACCTTATGAACGCTACAAACGGCTCAAGGGAGAGTGGAGGAAAGAACAATTGACAGATCGACCGACAGGTACCAGGCACTATCTTACTTATTTCAATGTCCTCGTAAAGAACTAGCGCGTGGCAGGTTTCACCATGACGTTTGAAGTGATTACAATCTACGACGCCATTATTTTGCCGTTACTCGAGGAGGCTTTTTCGCTCCCTGAGGAGGCAATCGTTTCGAACCTGAGCTATGTTAACGCATCCCGTCACCGAGGACAGGTGGAAAACTCGGCTCTCTAAATGCTACGATGTATCAATTGAAGACACGGTCATTGTTATTAAAGACGTGGCGTTTTTCAAGGCCTTCTTCATTTCGACAGCCGCTATTGGAGAAGTCAACATGATCCTATACGTCGGTTGGGTGGTTGCACAAATGACCAGTGTTTACATCAAAAAGGAACTGATCGTTAACTACTACGGGAGCTTAGCGAACGCCGAAGTGAACCACAAAAAACTTTGTTTTCAAATAACGGAATTTTTATGGGTCCCGATTCACTGCGGGGTACTTGGTCAGAATATCGAAGGGACGAAGTGTTCGGGCGAGTCGCCAACATTGTGCGCGATACTAGGGGCGCCATTGTAAACCTGCTTTCCGCGAACACCAAGTGACAAAATAATGTCACGTTCGCTTCCTATGCATGAAATCACTTCGGAGGAGCTCTCGAGTACGTGCACTGTTCGAGGACGAGCGCACTGCGTAAAGCTTATGTCCGCTAGGGCCCCATGACCAATATTACTCTCATCAACGTAAAGACAGAAAAAGATGGACTTCGCGCTTCGCGCGTGACGTTCGTGCCACACATCGATCGTCCCTCCCCCAACCCTTTCGTGATCATACCGAAGGAGCTTGACTTTGTGCTGACGTCATACGCCATCGTCCCGCCCTTATTCAGTGGAAACTCGACGTCAGCCATCAAGTACGCCGAACTGCGATACCAAATCGCCCTGGCCTTCTCTTTACTCTTGGTCGATTCCCATGTAGCAAAGAGTGACGCGATGACTACCGAACTCGAGCAAGTCGCCCGATGCCTTTCGGGAAAGAGTAGCTCGAAGCAGCTCACGACCACTGAATGGGACGAGCCACTCTCATTGCGCCAAAGCCGACGTGACCGTTACGGAATCAGACCTGAGTGACATAAGCGATCGCATTGACGGGCTACCATTGCTGTCATGGCAAACAGATATTCTTCGTGATTTGGTGCTACATTCAATGCGGCGTCCACAACGCCGAGAGGCTCTGTAATCGGCCGCTCCAACGCACCCATGAATTTGGGGAGGCGTTCCCTTGCGGCGACGGTTCTGGAATAAAAATTATTTCGACCTGCAACGCTTTAAGACGGGAGGTGTATTTAGCTGCACTTGACCGTGAATATCACCGGGTTTACTCAAAAAGAGGTATTTAAGGAACATTTGTTCAAATTATAAATATAACCACATGGCAGAGAGCTTTGAACTTCACTGAGACGCATCCCCACTGAAGGCCAGATGTGGAACTTTCAGCTAAACACATCACGTAATCGTCCAACGAAAACAAGATTTTTTTTACAAAATTTTGAGTAATGGGATTTACTTCACCGCCACCAGATTTAACTCAAGTACTCCCGTGGGCCTAGACAGGCGAGTTGCAATGTTTGCGCTCCTTAGGCCTGACTCAATCCCGAAGATAGTGCTTGCAGCTTTTGATAAAAAGCTACAAACACTAAAGTAAAGTGTGGGGCTGAAACTTTCTCATCCGAATTTTTCCGCCGGAGACGTACCTTCCAGTGAAGTTAAAGTATTTTGTAATGCCCGATCCGTTGGTGCAACTAAGCAATTCAATTCGTGCATTTACACTCCAGCGTAACGGGTTGTCGCAGCGTCACCATGCAGCTCGCAGCTCGCGTAATTCGAAATCACCGTGGCCCCGTTGTCATTTCTACACAGGCTCCCCAGCAAGACTCTGAGTATTTTCACGCCGTAAGAGAGTTTTAGGGAACCGTTTTTGACCGTCCAATACGGTCCCATGGGCCCTCCGATACGAACTGCGCATGCGCTACCGCAGAAGACTCACATATGCGCACATCGTACCAGAGGGCCCCTTCGTACCGTATATCGGATGTGCAAAATCGGTTCCCTAAAACGTCCTATTTTTTCCCGCTTTCTATTTGGTTCTTGTTTTCCTCACCCGTACCTCGCCTACGACGAGCCCCATTAGTGCGCCGCAATTGAAATTAGCTCTTCGGTTCAGCTATATACGGACGTCATCGTTAGTGAATCCCCCACCCGCCATAAGTGGGCGACGCGGTGAAGACGATTTCGTCTTGGCATCGCAGCGTGCTAACGCAATACCACCTAAATAACAAAGACTACGCTTTTTCCCAAAACGTCAGTGCTAGAGAATCCGGGCAGTGTCGCGCGTGCTCCAGCAGCGCCTTCATCGCGTCTCGCAGCGTCAGTGAGCGTGACACTGGCACGCGGCGGCAAAGACGGACCCATCTGCCGTTTGGCGGCGGCTCTTTTAGGCTTCGGTGCGTTTGCCGCTTTGGGCCGGAAAAGGGGGGGGGGGAGGTTGGTCCACAAACAATGACGTCATGCACAGGCCTTTTCTTCTAGGTGGCATCGCTGCACCGAAGGGCAGGACGTCTCTCTCAAACGTCCCGTCCTCCAGCACGCACTCACTGTCTCTTGTCGTGCTCTGGCGTCGCGAGCACACGCTCGAGGCTCAGGAGATGCCGATACGTTATCGATGGTAGAAACAAATAGAATGTGTACCGCCTTTATTTCTCCGAAAGTTGCCCCGTCGAGTGCACAGTGGGTAGGTCGGTTGATTGCAGAAGAAGCAACTGCCGGCATCCTTAGGTCTCTGGTTCGGATCCGGCTCCGCAAACGGACATTTCAGCGGAGCTGTTAAGGGCTAGGTTCCCCAGGATCGTGTCGGTGTATGTCGACACAAACCTACCTGGACAGCTACCGCCATCTATAAGCGACGGCGGCAAGCACACAACCAGTATGGTTTCCGCCGTCGCTCGTAGATGGCGGCAACCTTTCCAGCTATAATAGAAGAATGAATAGTTGAGCGCGTTGGTGGGAATTCATCATAGGAAACAGCGCGAAAAACAGACGACGACGAAAAAGAAGCACACAGTGTATCGAGTACAGCTCCGCTGGTTTCCTTCTTCACGAGAGTGGAAAGGCTGAACGATTTTTTTTGTTTTCGCGCGAAGTCAGCGGGGGCGGCCGGGAGCGATCGTATGATTCGTGACGTCACCGTGAGGTTCCGCGAAGAAGACGGATGCATTTTCCTTGGGAGGTAATTCTCACTAACAGCTGTCGCTGTAAAATACCTGAACGCAGACCCAGTATGCGTGTGCTTTAACGTTAAAACATATATTCAGTCATTTCCGGAAGGTGTCTTACAAACACATTTCTAAAAGCAACAAAGAATGTTTCTAGATACGTACCACATGTTAATTTGAGTCAGATATCACACTGTCACGTGGCATAATGGTGCCACGCAACATCAGTGGTGTCACTTGACATTATGGGGTCGTGTGACGTGACGTCACATGACCACTTCAAAGTGTCGCCTGATGCAATCACCCGATGTCAAGTGCCACGTGGCCCTACGTCACGTGGCAACCTTCATGCTGATGCCATGACGTGCTCACGTGATGACGTCATGATGACCCTTTAAAATCCTGCTGACATCACGTGAAGACCGTGACGTCATCATCGAGGCTATACACGAACTCACCTCTGTCACGTCACGGTGCGGTGGTGGCGCGTCGGGCGCACTTCCGGTCTTGGGCTGTGGGCGGAAGTCACCATGCGGGACGTGCATTCCTGTGTTGTTTGGAAAGAAATTGGACAAAAACCCGCCTTCTCGTCGAAACGCCGCGACTGGGTCTGTACCAAAAAAAGTTGGGAAAGGTTTGAAGGTCAGTTTTCATGTGTTCTGCCTGCTCGGTTCGTCCAAGGACGTTGATAGGTGCCGTGAAAAATTAAAAAAACTAGAGGCTGTTGGATTACGATTGCTTATGCGAGAAGCACTTTGGGTAGAATTCACGGATACTTGTGCTCGTCAGATTTATTTGATTTGTTCCAACGTGAACGCAGGTAAACCGCCAAGTTGTAAGGACCACTTGCGGACAGTGAGTGTAAGTTGAAACGGTCGCCTTATCGTTCAAATCGTCGTCAGCTCTTTCAAACTTTTCTGCTTGTGGTCGCTTGCTCGTTCAAACGACAGCAGCCTGTAGACCAAACGTTGACCCAGTAATTGTGATAAGAAGTAAATCAAGGCCTCAAAGGACTTTTAAGTTTGAAGGGTGGTTGGGGTAGCAGGCTCGGTGTAAGCAGTAGATACAAGGATGTGTTAATCATGGTAACGATTGGCCATCGGCGGCTTGTTATGTCTGATTCACTTAATTCAATTCTGCTTGCGATTTTCAGTATCGCCGTCGACCATCTTAGCTACGGTCCACGTTTTTTCAGCCCGAGTGACGTCGCGACTGAAAATGGCGAGCAGAATCTCATCATGCGAATCAGGTTTTAGAGCCCATTCCGCGGCGTTTACGCCGAATGAATCATCGAACGTCACATTATTCCCGCGACATTTTGGGGTGTAATTATCCTCGTTAATTTCGCTGAGGCTGTTAAAGTAATCAGGCATTGCCAGGAAGATGTGGGATCAACAACGCCAACACGAAAAAGAGCACGGGGTCTCACACGGACGCCGACAACATCGCATTCCAATGGTTGAAGAGTGGTAAGTTGGGCGAGTTGGTAAACGTTGAACATGGTTAAAACGCGCACAAAGAGACGAGGACAAACAGGGAAGGAACACAGAACACAGACAAGCGCGCACTCACAACTCTAGTATATTAAGTAAAGAAAAGAAAGATGAAGCACAATATTTTACAGGGACCCCCCAAGGCAGAACTATCCTGACACTGGAGTGGGCGTGCCCATCTCATTGAAGGCCCATTTATGCCGACGCCTCCGCCACCATGGGAAACGGAGGCGGTCACCGTCGCCAAACCGATTCCAAAAACCAAGGGAACGACTCGCCGGGACGAAGAGTCACTCAGGCCTCTAACCACATGGCAGAAGTCCGCGGTCTCGGAGAGCACGTCGAAGTGTTTTACACAGACGCCTCGCGCTCTGAGACCGGCCGCACGGCTATCGCCTGGTACTCCCCTACAAAACAGGACACACAGCAAGAAATAACTGAAAACACGAAGAGCACGTGCTCCGCAGAACTGCGGGCGATCTTGATGGCGACACAGGCCGCCATTCTGAAGAGAGCCAACATCACAGAAACTCGCATATATACAGATTCTCAAGAGGCACTCCGCAAGTTGCGTCGCACGGACACATGTAACGCCGTGGTCGCACAGATCCGAACACTGGTGCGCAAAGTGAAGGACGACCAAACGATCACTGTCGCGTGGCTGCCAGGCCACGAAGGCATCCCTGGGAACGAGAGGGCGAATGGGGCCGCGAGGGCAGAGCTACAAGCAACACAGCCCTCACAAGGCCCGGTTCCTCCGCTCAGTCCTCGGAAGGTGCCTGAGGACACTGCCGACTTTGACCTTACCGAGGTCAAACGCGCAGAACGAGCAGCACGCAAGGCGCGCCTCACTACTCTCCTGCCGCCCAACCCTCACCGCATTCCGAGCAGCTTTCCGCGATGGGAGCGGGTGGCCCTCAACCGACTCCAAACGAAGACGGGGCTGACGCCAGACTGGCTGTCAAGAATCTACCATCCGACGGATCCAGACGACGTCGGCCCCGATCCGAACTGCGACCACTGCGGCGTTCCTGCCACCTGCTCCCATCTCGTGTGGGACTGCGCGGAATCCGCGCCGGAGCGCGAGGCCGCAATCCGCAACCTACCCTACCACATACGGCCTTGCTCCTACACAGAGTGGACCAAGCCAACAACCGCCATTTCTAATGAACAAAAACTCATCTACACATCTCTCATCGACTTCCTCCGATCCTCCGGGATCGGTAGGTTCATCTAATCATCGTCATTTTCACTTCCCTTAACCCTTTTCCCCCGCCTACTCTGAGGCCTTCAGGCCAGAAGGCGGCATCACAATAAACGTTTTTACAATACAATTACAGGGGACCACGGCACCAGGGGGTAAACGTACGTGCACATCATCGTTAGAAAACACATCAATCATTGGCCGCTTTAAAGAAAAACAAACGCGCGAGGTGCTTGAGGCGTTCACCATCTTGAGCCTGGCCGATCGCTGCGTTAGTCAGCCGTCGGTAGCTTTAAGCGAAAAAGAAGTTGCCTTCTTCCGAACATTTGACTGCGACTGAACTGTTTACCCCCTGGTGCCGTGGTCCCCTGTAAAATATTGTGCTTCATCTTTCTTTTCTTTACTTAATATACTGGAGTTGTGAGTGCGCGCTTGTCTGTGTTCTGTGTTCCTTCCTGTTTGTCCTCGTCTCTTTGTGCGCGTTTTAACCATGTTCCAATGGTTGTTTATGGGCGACGGCAAGCTTCTTGCCCACACTCCCTGGCGGCGCCGATAGCGTCCGCTAGGGTCGCTCCGGTTTGTTTGTAAACATGAGTTTGTCTATAGGTGCTTTGCTCACGCGCCAGATTACAGCCGTCATTGCTGGTCTTCTCTTGTTTTACCGGAATATCAAGCCACGGAATCGGGCGATGGCGAGTTTCCGCAAAGGCCTATGCTGGGGAGGTGGACACAGTAGAATTTAAAGTGGCAATAACCCGTTCTGCTGTGGTAATAATGAAGTGAAGTGAACGGAATAAGAGGAAACAAAAGCCGAAGGTCGGTTATGGCGGCGCGCACGCACAGCTGCCGCAAAGCGTCTACATGCCACGGACACGAAAGCGCAAGGACTAACTCCATAAACGGTATGAATTTTAAAAAAATTAACTAAACGCCTCTGTAGACTTTAGAGCCAAATTCCCACGCTGAGTTGTTATTATTCACTAAAAGCCCAGAGCTGTACAGAAACCTTCAAAATGTCACGTAGGTCATGTTGCTTCCTGCTTTAATAATCCACAGTATGCAACAACAACAAAAAAATGCTGGATCTTGGCGACGCCGTTTTCGGAGGGAGAAACGCAGTCGTTAATTAAAGCGTGGTCTCTGCGGACTCATTTAATTAAAGAAGCCGGATTTCATTTGCGGACCCTCCGGTTCGTTTAACCTAATCGCAGTTTCATTTGCGGGGCTGATAACGCGCCGGCTCCCATTAGCCAAGCACGCTCCCGCAATTCCGCTGCAGGCCATTCCACTCCCCAGAGTTTATTCTGTCGTTGGACATTTCTGACAATTGGCTTCCTTTCTTACGCGTGTCTAATTGGGTGTGCGCATGTGTATGTGCGTGTGTGTGTGGGGAGGAGGGTGTGGGTGTTTGTGTGTGCGTGCGTATGTGCGTGCGTGTGTGTTAATTAAAAAGAATACAACGTTAGGGATGTAATAGATCCAAAGCCAGTCAACGCGTACGGCGATGCGTGCTTTCCTGCAGTTTCTACAATATAGATATCTCAGAACGTTCTTTGCCGCCTGCTTATAAGCTGGCTATAAGAGAGGTGTGGCGATCGCTCGCTCTTCTCAGTGGCCGAAAAGGGTCTCACGCTTTATACCTCAGTGTCGGTATCACCATGATCCCGTATGAGTAGTCTTCACACTGGCGAAGACCAGTTTATTTGTTATAAATTGGGCTCTAACTAAAAGAGTAGGCAAGAAATTTGGGGAAAAATACGAGGGTTATGTTCCCACTTTGCAAGCTGCGCAAGTACCTCTACTAAATATACAGAAATGTTCAGTCCTCCCCGTTTTGGTTAGCATCCTCGTTTGTAAGTTTTAACCCTGGACCGCAAGCCGTTCCCCATGCAGACTATGCTGCGCTCTGAGGCTTAATTGAATCGCGGGACCGATCTTGCCCACCCAATCGTCACACCTCCCCTTGTACGTAGCCCACAATGAAGTTGGCTAAAGCTACTGGTGCAACCGCGTGGTTTTATTCTGTGGCTTATTTGCACGAAAGCTTTTGCACATCAAACGCTAAATCAAGACTGAGGCTCAAGCCCCAGATTTGGATCTAAGTTAAACGGAGGGCAGAAAGTGTAGACTAATTTCCTTTGCGTACGAGGCTTCCCTGGAAAGATCAAAGTTCATTATAGCCATGAGCTATAGTAGTGCTGGCAAAACACAGGGCACTGTTAAAGGAGCGTTCACGCGGGGGATGCCTTTCATTGAGGGATGTGTGTGACGTCAGTGATCGGCGGAACGAGCGGGTCTCTCCCTCCCCGACTCAAGCATTTACATGAACGGCGGGAGCCGAGAGTGAATGTCAGTGTTATCAGGCGCATTTAGCGGTCGCACTCTCGACAACAGGACTCGGTGCGTGATGACGAGAGTAGAAAAATGAAGGCCTGTATGAACTCCCGACCACCTGAGTCCGGAATATAGAGTTATTACAATAAACGCTAGAGGCTCAGCTGACGCTAGTGTGCTGTTGCAGTTTTGAAGCAGACAGCAAGCAGTCAGAAAGTGACTTCCGGTAATGTATTTCTATGGGAAAAAGGGAATGCATTTTTGTTGTGTCATGGCGCCGCAACGCGCCGCTATCGTGCGCCCTGGAAAATCTAGATAAGCGCGGCACTCGAGAGAATAAAGATTATTCCGTTCCCTGGCACCTGGCTGGCTGCATGTCTCATGCTACATCATCTGGCGACGAGGATGGGGGCGAACAGATAGCCGCTCTCGTCAGTGAAGGGTCGACAGAGCTACAAAGCTTCGGGGAAATGTCGAAATTTTGGGAATTCGACACCTACGTGGAAGGCGGTGACGAGGACTTCAACTCGTATGTTGAGCGGTTCGAGCACTACTGGAAGGTGACCCAGATCAAGGACAGCAACGTCAAGAAGTCCGCCTTCATCACCGCCCTCGGTAGACGCCCGTACAAAACCCTGAAGGACCTGCTGCTGCCTGCGACCCCGGAGGACAAGTCGTTCGAGGACCTGGTACAAGTCTTGAAAGAACACTACGCTCCAGGAAGCCAAGTAATAGCCAGAAAGGTTCAAGTTTAACCGGCGGTACCAGCTGGAAACCGAGTCAGTTTCGACGTTTGCCGTGGAACTACGACACTTGGCAGCCAAGTGCGCGTTCGGAAACTTCCTTGACGACGCTTTGCGCGACAGGTTTGTCGCGGGTCTCAGGAATCCAGCGATTCAAGCAGCGCTACTTAGAAGAGAGAGCTGAACTTCGAGACCGCCTGCGAGCTTGCAAGAGCCACCGAACTCGCCGAAAAAGAGTCCAAGGGCTTTAGACCGTCGGAGAGTGTCGTCCCAGGAGAAGGGAGCGTAAATTCAGTCAGCAAAAAGGGCCGGCCACAGCACAAGAATAAGGTGAGCGCACCTTCAAGTTTCTTTTCAAACGGCACCTGCTATAGGTGCGGAGAAAAGCACGACGCCAGCAGCTGCAAGTTTCGCAGAGCAAGATGTCACTGGTGCAAGAACGTCGGGCACTTAGCCAAAGCATGCATGAAGCGGAAAGGGAAGCCCGTTAACGCGTTAGAGGCGGAGCGCGAGCATGACCAGTTGCAACTCTTCCACATTCGAGAAAGCAAGCAGCTGCAGCAACCTTATCTGGTGGAAGTCAAGATCGCAGGGCGGCCGGTCAGCATGCACATAGATACCGGAGCAGCCGTATCTATTATTAACGAAGAAGTCTACGCCCAACTGCCACGACAACGCGGGCTGGGACCATGTACGCTAGAGCTAAAAACGTACGGCGGCACACCGCTAGAGACAAGGGGGCAGGCGACTGTCGTTGTAGAGTACGAAGGACAAAAAAGTCTCTGCCAGTAATTGTCGTGCCAGGAACGCAACCGTGCCTTTTGGGTCGGGACTGGCTTGCCGAACTGAAGTTGAACTGGAGCCAAGTGCTCAGTGTAGAAGTGGAACAGAAAGTCAGCGGTCTACTAGAGAAGTACAAGGAGGTGTTCTCTTCAGAAGTAGGCTTGATAAAAGGACCGCAAGCGCAAGTCGTCTTGAAAGACGGAGCCCGTCCTGTGTTCTGCAAGGCTCGTCCAGTCCCCTACGCCTTAAAGGACGCGGTCGAGTTAGAAATCCAGAATCTGAAGGAACGAGGGATTCTGGAGCCGGTCCTGCAGAGCGACTGGGCCACGCCACTCGTTGTCGTCCCGAAGGCCGAGCACAAGGTGAGACTGTGTGGGGATTATAAAATCACACTCAATCCATGCATAAAAACGGATCATTACCCGCTTCCACTTGTAGAAGACATCTTCTCGGTGCTTGTTGGGGGAAAGTTTTCACAGTACTAGATTTGACAACAGCCTACCAACAAATTCAGGTGCACGAAGACTCCCAGAAGTTGCTAACCATAAACACACACCTGGGGTTATTCAAGTGCTTACGCATGCCGTACGGAATCTCAAGTGCCCCGGCAATTTTTCAGTCCGTGATGGACGAGATGCTCAAGGGACTCGATGGAGTAGCGTGCTACCTGGACGACGTCCTAATTGCGGGTGCTTCACTCGACGAATGCCTGAAGCGAGTGGAAGCTGTACTTGGAAGGTTCCAGAGCCATGGAGTCCGTCTGAAGCAAGAAAAATGTAAGTTTTTTCAAACTTCCGTCAAGTACTTGGGCCACATGATTGAGAACTCGGGTGTGCGGCCATGCGCGGAAAAAGTTGAGGCTGTGAAAAATGCGCCAGTTCCAAGAAACCAAACGGAATTGAAAGCGTACCTCGGAATGCTTGCATTTTATTCGAAGTTCATTCCCCACATGTCTGCGAAGCTAAAACCGCTCTACGAACTTCTACAAAGTAAACAGAACTGGCGGTGGTCAGAAGTCGAAGAAAGATGCTTCCAAGAAAGCAAAAAGTGGCTTACACAAGACAACATCCTAACATTCTACGACCCGTCAAAGCCGCTAGGTCTAGTCGCAGACGCCTCTGCCTACGGATTGGGCGCTGTGCTATTTCACGTTGTGGATGGTTGTGAAAAGCCTATCGCATACGCATCGCGAACTCTCAGCAAGGCAGAGATGGGGTATGCACATTTGGAAAAAGAAGCTCTTGCGGTCGTCTTCGGCATAAAACGCTTTCATAAATACATTTTCGGCCGCGAATTCACAATCTATTCAGATCATCTCCCGCTGAAGGGTTTGCTAGGGCATGACAAGCCTATTCCGGCATCAGCGGCCGCACGCATGCAGCGTTGGATGCTTTTGCTCGCAGCGTATCGATACACGTGGCAGTATCGAAAGGGACGATCTGTCGCGAACGCAGACGCACTATCGCGTATTCCATTAAAGAACACGCATGACGTAAGCGACTACGTCCAGTTCTTCTCGGCAACGGATGAGCTACCCTTATCAGCCGATAAGATTCGTGTGGAAACGAGCAAAGACAGAGTACTGTCCAAGGTGCTGTTGTACACGCGAAATGGATGGCCCGCAAAAGTAAGCGGTGACGAGCTATTGCCATATTTTTCGAGACGGCATGAACTATCGCTTGAAAACGACTGCATCACTTGGGGAATCGTGTGGTCGTGCCGAGTTCTCTGCAACATGCGGTGTTGCTACTCTTACATGAGGGGCACCCAGGCGGTACTCGGATGAAAATGCTGGCGCGAAGCCACGTCTGGTGGCCAAAGCAAACTGAGGACATTGAGCAGACTGTAAGGGAGTGTCCAGCTTGTCAATTGACTCAGAACGCTGCGCCGTGCCTTCCCATAACGTCTTGGGAGCGGCCGTCACGACGCTGGCAAAGGATCCACCTGGATTTCGCGTACAGCAATCCTCATTGGTTGCTCGTGCTTGTTGATACGTACTCTAGATGGGTCGAGGTTGTCTGTATGACTTCCACAACTGCTCCAAAAACCGTCGAAAAGTTGCGCACCATTTTCTCAGCTTTTGGACTACCGGAAGAAGTAGTCACCGACAACGGGCCGCAGTTCGTGTCGACGGAGTTTAAGACGTTCCTCTCAGCCAATGGAGTACGCCACAAGACTACGCCCCCTACCACCCCGCGTCTAATGGCGCGGCCGAACGTCTAGTTCAGACTGTTAAGAGAAATCTACAAAAGCAACTGAAAGATGAAGAACAAGCCGGAGTTCGCAAAACCATCCAGCATCGTATCGATCAGTTTCTTTTTCACTACAGGAACACGCCATGTGCAGCAACGGGCAAGACGCCAGCGGAAGTGTTCCTGTCATGGTCGCCGAGAACGCGACTCAGCCTACTGCATCCGGAGCTGAGCGATCGACTGGCACAGGAGGAGCGTCAGAATGCAAAGCGACCTGGTTCTCGGTGGCGGGAGTTCAAAGACGGCGACAGGGTCCGTGTCAAGGGAACAAGACCAGGTGATCCTGCATGGCTAGTGGGCATCGTCCTGAGACGAATCAGCGCGCTGACTTACGTTGTAAGCGTGAACAACCAAGAGCGTTTTGTCCACGCTGACCACCTAGTACAGGCGACGTTTCCCTTCCCTGAGCAAACTCTTGTTTGTCGTCCTGTACCATTTCCTCGAAACCTTCCAGCCCAACCTCAGCTAGACTCAACTCCACCGGCTCCAGAACGCAACATTCTGGAGCCCTCTTCGACAGGCTTGGAAGACCAAGGGCGACGAGAGCCAACGGCGCCGCCCGCAGAAGTTCCCGACAGCGGCCTGCCGGAAGCTACCCCGGCTGGTGCTCAAGACCTCAGCGAGCCATGCAAGAACACGGCGTCACCTGAACCAGTACCGCTTCGTCGAAGCACAAGAACGTCGCGACAGCCGGAGCGCTGGGGTTACAATTAAAACAAAGGGGGGGGGGGGAGGTGTGTTGTGTCATGGCGCCGCAACGCGCCGCTATCGTGCGCCCTGGAAAATCTAGATAAGCGCGGCACTCGAGAGAATAAAGATTATTCCGTTCCCTGGCACCTGGCTGGCTGCATGTCTCATGCTACATCAATTTTCTCTGCGCTCGATTATAAGAGCAAATATCACGAATAATTTGTACGTACCTAGGCACCTTGGAACATTTCTCAGTCACGCAGACGAAATAATTGGTCAGTTACGGCGTTTTTCTTCCAAATTCATCGCATTAAAAACGGTGCTAAAACGGCTTCGTACGTGTATTTTTGTGCACTGTCGGACACTGTTAGCGCGAACACGGCATCGACGCTTTCCAACATGGGGGATATACGTGCCAAACGAACGAAGGACATGTGGAAAACCAAGAGAGACTGGCAAGAACTACGCAGTAACACTGGATAAGTAACTCCTTGTGCACGCAGACGATCAAAATAAATTGAAAGTCACGTAATATAGTCAGATTTTCAATAAATAAGTACTGCTTTATTCTTTCTGCTCATGAATATGTGCGAAGATGCTTGTTCTGGGTTCAAATCATCACCCGCACGCTCCAAATCTTTGCAAATAGAGAGAAGCCAGAGAACAGGTGCCCGATAAAAACTGCCCGACATAGGAAATAATAAAAAGACACACCTTTCGTAGCTCACGTGCTTTATTTTTTGCGTTCGAATGTTTCTTTAACCGATCGTAAAGATGCACGACGGAGTCATTTTCATACAATGACAGGACGGGCATATTAGCAATATATAAGCACCACCGAAATGCTAGCAAACCTTGAACACACTCTACATTCCTTTCGATCGTTAGTTTGCTTAGAATCGTCGCTCGTTTTCACATACCTTCCTTGAAACAGAGGTTTGGGCCTGAAATAGAGCGAAGTTTAACATCGTTCAGTGATAAAGAAAAATGCCGTAACTAAAGCAATTACACTTTCACAATACCAATAAAGGTACATACTATCCGGTACAACCGAAATGACAAAAGTTATTCATGTTATTTTCCGGCGAAGAGACAAAATTCACGCGCGTTTTCCCATAGGAATACACAGGAGGCTGGAAATGTAGACTGCATGCTGTCTGCTTCAATTTGCAGCCGGAAGTCCCGTAGACACTAGCGCCAGCTGAGCCTCTAGCGTTTATTGTAATAACTCTATGGTCCGGAACGCGCCTACGGCGGGAGCGCTGTCTCCGGATGCGGCCTATATAGTTTCGTGCCGTCCCACTAGATGGCGCCATTATTCAGCTGTTCAAGGCATGCTAGAAATGCTTGGGGTAATGGGCATGTGCGCGCCCGACGAGGGGTCGCAAATTGTTTATGAATGGTTTGCTTTCGCCCCGTTTTTAACACGCACTCACCGAATGAAAGGACACTACTATCAACGCTAAAAAGAACAGAAAAGAAAAACAGACATAAACGGAGTTCTATCTTACTCTACAGTGTGTCTAAAAACATTCATATAGAAAGACTGATGAACAAAGTACCGTAGTACTTTTCAGAAAGGTGTCTTTAGGTGGTGCATTTATCATACTCAAATTTCGTGAATGTGGGTTTCTGGGAAAAATGCAAGACAAAGAAAACCTTGGTTTGTTTTCTATGCGCGGGAGGGAAACAGAAGCAAACCGTCGGGTTGACGCTGCTACTCGTGTAGGGTGTACCACACACGCTCGGGTCTTCATGGATTTGCTTTAGGTGTTTTCTGGAGCTTTTCGAATTCTACAGACCAACTTGCCCACCCCGATTCTTCTGAAGCTTTCAAGTTTTTGTATCATATGGTACCATATTTATGAACAGCAGAGTCAACCTGATGGTTTGCTTCCGTTTTCCTCCACGAAAAAATGTAGGAAAAAATTAAGGGAAAAATAAAGTTTTCCTTTTACTCTTTTAGTCAAAACCCTACACTCACAAATTTTGAAGTGTCATCAATGCACCACCTAAAAAACACCCTTCGTGAAACGTTCCATGGCGCTCTGTTGCCTGGCTTATTCATCCGAGACTGAAGCGAGAGGTCCTTGCCAGCCAGCACTCGTAATGCACTCGCGTTCTTTGCCCAAACACCTCGGAATTTGCAAATTTGACGGAATCTCTAGTAAGGTCTCAACTCAATAAACTCAGCTGATGGACTCAGCCTCTGGGGTTCTCAGGCAGGCGGGCGGGCGGGCGTGCGGGCAGTGCGTGCGTGCGTGCGTGCGTGCGTGCGTGCGTACGCGTGTGTGCGTGTGCGTGTGTGTGTGTGTGAAACAAAAAGGGAATAGAATGATAACAAATAGGCGTCGCGGCGTCGAAGTCGGCGTGACAGCAGGATTGAGCTCTGGGGCGAGACTGACTGTGGCTTGCCACGCGGAGCCCCCTTTTGTACACGCGTAGGCTTCTGGAACAATCGGCGTAGAAGGTTCGGCGCGTAGAATATTCTATCTTCGAATCAGCAACACGGTTCTCCGAATTTACCAGAACATCACATTACAGAGTCAACAAAAATGTGTGCCCGCTGCAAGGCATCGAACCTTGGCTTTTGCGTGGAAGGCAAGTGCGATAACCGTTTGGCCACGAGCGGGCTGCCTACTTGGTCAGCTGCGCGTGCGGCATTAGTCCCCTTTAACGAGCGCATCGTCCCAATGCAGCACGAAACGAAAACACAAATCCACAACAAAAGGACAGTAGAATGGCGAGCCACAGTTCACAGTTCACTCTTTGACGAGAGTCCAAAGTTCTATCGTTCGTAATACGGCTTCAGCCGGACGACGTGCACCACCTCAAGACCCGGGTCATGGCTGGCGTCATGGAGATGGGCGCGTTCCGTCCGCTTCACATGGTCGGCAATAACTCGGATCGCGGTTGACGTCGTGTTGGTCTCCACCGGCGGCAGAAGGCTTTCGCAGCGTCAACTGGTTTGCCCTGAGGTCGATGACGGCGCCATACTCGCAGAGAAAGTCCATTCCGAGGGTAATGTCCCTCGCACAGTCTTGCAGAACGGTGAATTTTACCGGACACGTCTCGCCGTGAATCTCGACGCCAGCAGTGCATCTCCCGACTGGCGTCATAAGATGTCCTCCGGCGGTCCGTATCTGTGGGCTCATCCACGGCGACATCACCTTCCGAAGGCGTTTGGAGAGCCTCCCACTCAGGACGCAGTAGTCTGCTCCGGTGTCGACAAGAGCCGACGCGTCGTGGCCGTCGATAACTACGTTTAGGTTATTCTTTGCCGTTGCAGGAGCGTCGCTTCGGTCTTTGGTGGAGTTCGAGGTCGGGCCCTCCGACGTTCGTGGAGGATCTTGGCGTCGGTCGTCTTCAGCAACTCCACTTGCAGGGGTTGCCGCGTCTAGCTGTCCCGGCAAGGAGCGAGGGGCGACAGGCTTTCACGTCGGGGTCGGTGCATCGGCGAAGCTGGACGTCGTGGCGACGGTGACCGGAACTCTCGGTGGGACGCAGGCTCGGGGGACTGAGGTCGCCGCAGGTACTCGTCGATCTCCCGAGGGCGTTCACCATAACGGGGCGTGGGTTGTTCGGGTGGAACCCGCGCAGCTTGAGTCGTCGGTATGAGCATCGACGGTAAATGTGGTCGGTTTCACCGCAGTGATAGCAGATCGGTCGTCGATCCGCTGTTCTCCACACGTCGGTTTTCCTTGGCGCCGGTTGGTCTCGGCGGTCGTACTGATGTCCTTCGTCGTTGCGTCGGGGTACGCCTGCGTTGGTGAGTCTCGTCTTGGCGCCACCGGGTAATGTTGAGCAGCTGTCGGCGGTCGTCGGGCCACTGAGGCGTAGGTCAGCGTCGGCACATCGGCTGCGGCCACGGTGACAGGAGCATCCGGCAGGAACGCTCGCTCAACCTCGTCCCGAAAAACCTCGGAAACAGAGATTGAGGCCGGGCGCTCAGCAGTCGGCAGAAGCTTCTTAACTCCCGGACGACGACGCAAATAAGCTCACGGATTCCCGGGATGCCGTGGGCAAGGTCGCAAGGGGACTCCGGAACTGCGCTGACGCCGGGTAGCCTCTGGTAGTGGCTGGCTCGGGCTTGCAGAGCACGCTCGATATTAGCGGCTTCCGTGATGAAACCCTTGATGGTCGTGGACGGGTTCCGCACAAGGCTTCCGAAGATAGTTTCCTTCACCCCTCGCATTAGAACCTTCGGCTTCTTTGCTTCAGGGGCGTAAGGATCCGCGCGGCTGCTCAGTCGAAGGATATCTTTGACAAAGCTAATGACGCTCTCCTTAGGGCCTCTGAACCCTCGCTTGAAGAGGGTCTTCGGCGCGTTCTCTTCGTTGTTGGTTGGTGAATGTTCTTCGTAACTCGGTTTTGAGTTGCTCCCAGGAGGTGATCGATGCTTCGTGGTTCTCGAACCAGTTCCGCGCGGTTGCTTCCAAGGTGAAGTAAACATTCTGAAGACACTGTTCCGGTGTCCACCCGTTATGACGGGCCACTCGTTCGTACCGTCGGACCCAGTCGTCGATGTCTTCGTGGCTATCGCTGTGGAAGGGAGCCTGTGTACGAGGAGCGAAGGGCAGGTAGACGACGGAAGGGGCGGCCGGGTTCTGGTGGGACATCGTCGTCGTCTTGGTCTTCGAGTTCCTCGGGTAAAAGTCCATACTCAGGGGGATGTCCTTGGATGAGGCGGCTGGCACGGGTTTCGGGCTCGTCAACAGGTATCAACTTTCCGGGACTTGAAAAAGATCGAGCCCGACAGATCTTCTGAGGTACATTTCACTGGCATGAATGCAGTACCCGCACGTCCACAGAATGTCACGGGTGGTGACCAAAATTACAGTAAAGACGAATGTCCCAAAACTTGTGCCCAAAACAAGAAGGGAATAGAATATAACAAATAGGGCGTCCCGGGCGTCGAAGTCGGCGTGACAGCAGGATCGAGCGCTGAGGCGAGCCAGACTTGTTGTACGTAACACGTTACAAGTAATGGATTACTTGTAATCGATTACATTTGACTGCAACTTTGTAACGCTTCAATTACTTCCTTTGAGGAGTAACGATCCTTGTAATTGAATTACTTTTTTGCTGTAATCGATTACAAAATTACCCATTATAATTTTTCTCAATTTCTTTTTTTTTTTTTGTAGGGGGCGGTGGAGGCTGGAGGGGTTAGATGTGCTGGAGTCGCTCAGCTGTAAGCAACTATCAATTTTTTTTTTCGAAACTATTAAGCTCGCGATTTTGAGGATTATACTCCGTTTCACTTTATTTTGTACCGCAGCGAAGGCTAGGAAGCACGAGCTCATAACGTTGACAGCTGCCCTTACTGCACGAGAGCTTGTGCCGCCGAGATCTGCCCCAGAGCAAGGATCTCGCGCTTATAGCCTTTCCTGCGGTACAACATAAGGTGAAACAGAGTATGGTAGGCAACTACACTATGATTCGTCTCCTGGGTACTTTTTTTTTGTTTTTTGTACACCGGAGACTACGTTCGGGTATGAAAAAATTACCTTATCCAGCCTCTTGTGAATAACGTATTTAAACAGCGCTATCTTTATATTTTATTTTTTCCACGAGAGGGATTGGGTTTTATGCGGCACTCACTCAGCTCTACGCAAAAACGGTCAAGGCTTTCTTTTTTTTTTCAGAACAACTCAGCGCGAGACTTCAATAATTATGCTACCCTAAAAAAATTAATAAAACGTAATGTGGGAAGTAATTCATTACTTTAGGGTAATTTTTCGATTACTTTTTTGAGGCTGTAATTGTAATGGACCTTTTCCGAGAGCGTTCTGCGCACGCGCGAGCGCCCGATGCCAAGCGGCGGAAGTTGAAACCAAAAATCGAGGAAATTCGGAAGGAGGCTGTAGATCAGCGAGTAGCAAACGTAATTGCAGCATACATATAATTGTGTTACGCAAAAAAAGAAAGCGGACGGAAAGAATAACACGACGTTTAAGTGGACGCCACGGATGCCCCACTTGGACGGCGCGTTGGGCACGCCCCGCTGCTCAGAGAACGAAGAAACTGGTAGCGTAGCTCCCATTATCGATTGGTAGCGCAGGTGGGTCCCTTCCTCGATTTTTAGTTCGTGCAGCCAACGCCTGGTGCCGTCGGTATGCGGTGAAAAAGGTCCATTGTAATCGGTTACTTTTCACAGTGAAGTAATTGTAGTTGATTACTTTTTTTTCAGTAACGTGTACAAGTCTGGGCGAGACTGACTGCACGCGGAGCCCCTTTTGTACACGCGTGGGCTTCTGGAACAATCGGCGTAGAATTTTAGGCGCGTAGAATATTCTATTCTCAAATCAGCAACACGGTTCTCGAATTCACCAGAACATCACATTACAGAGCCAACAAAAATGTGCGCCCGCGGCCAGGTATCGAACCTTGGCCTTTTGCGTGGGAGGCAAGTGAAATAACCGTTTGGCCACGAGCGCGCAGCCTACTTGGTCAACTGCGCATGCGGCAATAAAACGTAGCCACTTGTTCTGGCTGCGAGTTGAGGAAATAAGCGCTTTTCATTTTTCTCGTTTTTAGAGCGCAGCTCTTAGGCGCCCGTTTCCGGCTTGAGCGGCGTCGCCGTGCCATCGCCGCTCGGCGTAATTGCGCGGTGCATGATGGGTAAATTTCCCCGCCAAATTTAGCGGAAAATTTTCCCGCAAAATTTAGCGGAAACATTTTCCCGCTAAATCTAGCGGAAAATTTTTTCTCGCTAAATCTAGCGGAAAATCTTCCCCGCTAAATCTAGCGGAAAATTTTCCCCACTAAATTTAGGGAAAAATTTTCTCCGCTAAATTTAGGCCCCAAGCCACGTGACACCCCCCCCCCCCCGAGGTCACGTGTCTCCCCCCCCGTGCCTTCCCCTCCTCCTCAAGAGCTGCGCTCTAACTTCGGCATTACAGGGAGTTGTAAACGGCTTTCATTTTTCCCCCTTTTTAACTGCCACTGCGTGGAGAAAACAACTAACGCGTGTTTCATAGATTATAAATATAAGGGATAAATAGACCGATCTCACTAAGCGTTCCACGCATGCGTGACGCCGCCATAACTGTAGTTCATAAAAAGGCGGGCGCCAGTGCATGACTCCAGTACGTGCCGACTCGTGCTCTGCTCGCGCAGACCTTCAGCGGGGTTGTCACGCGTGAATAAAGACTACAGACCCCACGATACCTGCCGGCAGCGGTGGCGTAATGAAACTACGGTCCCTAATGAAACTGACTGCGAGATCGGTCTATTCTGAGGGGTATATTTTGAAAGTACTAAACTTCTTGCGTTGACCCTTTAAAAATCTCCTGGGCTCCGACTCGCATTCGCGTCCGTCGGTTACGCTTTCTGTCGACAGCGTAGCGGGTTTCACATGCAGCGATTTTGGCCCTAGAGCGGCGCGATTTCTGCCGTCGCGACGCTTTGGCCAGCCGCAGCGGCTGAGCGGCACGGTTCCACCAGGTTGGAAATTTTTCGTCGCGGCAGAGCGGCAGCTTCCGCGCTGGCCACTCACAGCGCGGCGGGAAATCACGTGACAGGAGGAGAAACATTGCGGGAAAGCTGGCACATAGGACGGCGGCGTTTTCACGTTCGTGAAGCAGACGACAAGCAGAGAAAGAACGCAAGCGACTGGTTTGCGGTTTTTGTTTTCCGGCGGATCGAGCTTCTTTGCTTCAGCAGTCGCGTCGGAACTGTTCAGGAGATTATGGAGGAGAGGGATTGCTGTCCCCTTCCTCGGAATTTGTTTTCTCAATGAATTACGCGGCTCTTTTTTTACTTTGCTCGCCTGAGTACCAACTGCAGCGAACGCAATAGACGCTAAACGGAAGCGGCTTGTGCGAGCGCTAGTGAGAAAAACAAAAGAAGAAGAAGAAGAGCTGAGCGATATTGACGTGTCTTTTCCAACACAGATCGTCACACCAAGTAAGACAAAATGTATCGCGCCCAGTTCAATGAACTGCTTATCAGTGAAGTGTCCAAGCGTCGGGTTCTTTGAGACGCGCAGCTCAAAGAATTTAGGAACATCTGCTTGCTGCAAGCAACATTGGCCATCGCAACGGCAGAAAACGCTCATGTGAAATGAAACCTCGCGATCCGTGCCGCCGCGCCGCTAGCGGCAGCGATTTCGGCCGCGGAATCGCTGCATGTGAAACCCGCTTGAGCGGGACGTCTGCACCGGCGGATCCGCTGGCGAATCCGCCCAGCGGTTGCCGCTGGATGCGAAACGCTGCCGGCGAACGCGGCGGCGGCGGCCGCTTCCGTCCGGTACCTGTTTCTGCCGCCGAACGGCACGTCACGCATGACCGAGAAGGCGCGACAGTTCTGCCGCGGCGCGACGCTCCCGGACGTCATGAGTATGCGTCCCGTTGCGTTAATTGAACGTGCGAAGCCTACACGGTAGCAGCCGGTGCCAGCAAGAATGTCACTTCCGGTCAGCGAAACGCTCTACCTGGCGGCAGAAATAGGTCCGGACTCATTCGCCTGCTTATCGCGTTTTCCGCCCAGCGTTTCGCCCTCAGCGGCAGCTGGGCGATTCGCTGGCGTGATCCATGTAAACGTACCATACAAGGTTCTGCCATATATTAGAGTTTTCGAGATCGTTTTCGCCGTCCCGCAACGCCCTCCGCAATCCGCTACGATACCCGGAACTCTACAGTCAAGGCATATCGGCGCGCAGGCGCAGTAGCAACTCCCCGTTGCGGAGGGCTTAGCGGAGGGGGAAACGCGGTCTACGAAAACTCCCTATTGGCGCGCGCCTGCGAAAGCGCGGCTTTATCGTTACGTTATGAGTGTCGGGAAACGGGAATCTGGCAGCACTTTCAAGCTACCGAAGCTGCATCGTTCGAGTTTCGGCAAAACAAGTATACTAATCCGAGAAAGCCTGCCTTGACTGAGTACTCGGAGTACTTTTATTTTAATCATATAACGGGAAAGCCACTACTCGCGCGTGTAGGAGCCGTGCTCCGTCGATTGCGGCTGGGTCCCGTGACTGAATTCGGCGAATAGAGGCGCCGCGCGCGCCGCCATGCATGGCATGGAAAAGAGGAAAGGGCAAGGAGGAGGCAAAAGCAGGGGAACATACGCCTGGCGCGTGCAATGTCTACTTTCCTGCACGGCGCCGGATTCTTTTGCTCCTCACGTGATCGACCTCGACGAATAGTGGCGCGGCGGCACGTGGAAAACAGACGCGTCACTCTGGCTCCTGTACAAGAACTCAAAGTGCAGCCTTCGGTAGGTTGCTCTACCTGCACCTTGAAAAAATAAAGCCCGCGATATACATTCAGTGTTAATCTCCTTAGGCTTCGAAAGCGCGTTCAACTCAGTTTGGTATTATTTTGTTTTAAATTATTTAATAGAAAACAAGTCCCCGTCAAACTTATATAACTTACTTATATTTTTTTTCATAATAGATTAATAACATATTACTCTCATGCAGTTGATGTAACACAATCTCTAGAACTGAGCTGCTACGCAAGGCTCCCCCCTAAGTCTGCTTTTATGGAATATATTATTTTCTAAACTGCTAAACATAGACTATCCTTCTTCAGTAAATGTCCAAGTATATGCAGATGATACAGTTTTGATTACCTCTGGTACAACTAGAAGAGCTCTAAAAGACACTGCGAATACAAGTTTAAAAAACAGTTTTCTGAAGGGTCTAAAAGAACACCAACTTACTCTAAATCACACTAAATGCCACTGTATGCTTTTTGTTGCAGGTAGAAGACTAACGCAGACACGCCCACCAACTATACGATATAATAATATTAGTCTAAAGTATGTACCTTCAATGCGTATACTGGGAGTTATATTTGATCCAAACATATATCTTTTATACCCTATGCAGAGTATATCCTAGAAACAGTTATGAATCACACAACACAATTATCATCATTTACAAAACCTAACTGGTGTGTTAATCAAATGAAGCAGCGGGAATTATATCTTAGATGTATAGAAATATATATTGTATATGGAGCAATCACATGGTGGAAAACAACAAAGAATTCCCACATAATTAGAAAAGCAGCCACAACACAACGCATACCATTATTAAATATATCAAGAGCATACTGCTACTACAACTAACTACAGTCTTCCGTTATTATGTAATATCATTCTACTTCATATTATATTGAAAAGTAAGTTGAACAATCCCTGCTATTTCAAGAAAATAAAACAATAGAATGTAATAATGAGGAATTTAACTGAAATAATACAGACTGAAATTTTGATCCCTGGTTATTTCAAACATCAACTCAATACAGTATAAACTATGAACTAAACATAACCATCCCAAGTAATTTTCATATATATATATATACAGGGTGTTTCACGAAAGGTGGACAAATTCGACATTGCAAAAACTACGCGTCGCAACAAAAAAAGGCTTTGTGTCTTTCTGGTCCTGGACCAGTGGCCTATCCAGGAAAAATTATTAGAAGTCCGAGATAATTCCGTCTGGTTAATTCGTTTTTTTCGTAATTAACTTTTTAATATTGTGTTTTATAGGGCATAGTTTCAATTAGAAAATTGCTCGGCGTCATCGAGAAACACTAAATGAACAGAGTGCAGAACGATAGAAGGCATCGGAACATTTTGCGGCTTTCTGAAAATCCGTGCAAATTCGACGGGCTTTTAAGTTTCGGTTTGTTATCGGAGCGCATCTGCGTTCGCCCCGGCAGCACCGCGCCCGGTGGAGAGATGGTGCATCCAACCTCCTGCTGCGCTGTCATCGCGCGACGCAGCAGAGGCTGGTTGCGCTATCTCCTCCAAGGGGCGCGGTGCCGCTGGGCGGAGACTGCGGTCCGACGACAAACCGAAACTTAAAACCCGTCGAATTTGCGCGGTTTTTCAGTAAGCCGTAAATGCTGCCCGTTCCTTCTATCGTTCTGTGGTTTGTTGATTTAGTGTTCTTTGACGATGCTGAGCACTTTTCAGGTGAAACCATGCCCTTAAACCCCAGTATTAAAAGAGTTAATTACGCAAAAATAAATTAACAATATAATTATCTCGGACTTTTTAACAATTCTTCCTAAAAGGTCCCTGGCTCCAGGACCAAAACGACACAAGCCTTTTTTTGGTGCGACGCGTGGTTTTCGCAATATCGAATTTGTCCACCTTTCGTGAAAACACCCTGCACTTATAGACGGTTTACTAACACCTGGCAAAGCTGGTGCAGCTTCTGTAATTATAACACCATTAAATGAAATAAAACATATCACACAATACAAATTGCCCAATCACGCTACCATACATGATGCAGAAAAAACAGCTTTTGAGCAAGCGTTAAAACATATCGAAACTATATAATTAACCATCCAAAAGGAACCATAAACACAGATAGTCTTTCTACTCCAAAGTCTGCAAAAATAAAAATACAAAAGCTAAAGGAATAGAACAACCATTTGTCAAGACGGAATCTGTATGAGGCTTTCACGTGCGGACTCGGCACCAGGTGCAAACCATCGCAAAAAGAGCTGCTTTTTTTTTTTTTCTTAATCTCAACCAAAATAAAAGTGTGTTTCATATATCGGGTGCGGATTAAATACGTTAGCTTCGGTAGAAATACAATTGTGCATGACAGGGGTCGGACACGGCGGGGTTATCCTCACGACGGCGGTTTCTTCGTCCGTGCCCCAGTGCGATCCCTAGCAGGCGGTAGAGCGCCTTCGTCCAGGTGTCGTGCGCCCTGGCGGTGACCGAAGCCACACCGAGTTTGAGCACCGCGACCTGCACTGCGACAACGTGCTCGTGAGGCCCGCCCTGCCCAAACGCTGCAGTTCACGCTCGGAGGACGCGACGTCGGCGCTCTTTCCCGCTAGCGTCGAGGTGTCCATCATAGGCTTCGACCTGTCGAGAATGCGATACGGTATGCGCTCCACAGATCTAGACGTTGCCACGTGGAGAAAAATATAGTTTTAATTGTGTTTTGTGTATACACAAAACACAATTAAAAATATATTTTTTAATTGTCTGACTTCTCTGACTTCCCAATGTCTGCACATATATGTGTGACATTGGGAGGTCAATGACCTCAACAGGCGTCTGGGAACTCGCTTTGTAGATGTGAGATTTAGATAGTGCAGTACATCTTGGTAGCTCCTTAACGGTCGTATAGTGGAGATCAGTGGCCTTGGCAGTACTGAAACGAAGCAGAGAGCGCCGGCTCCCAGCACTGCTAGTGACTATCTAGGAGTGATTTGAAAACACACTTGATATTGATGTCGTTTTCCAGTTGCCCCCTTTTCGTGCTAACAACTTCGACAAACGACGGAGAAAGTGCCACGACGTGTGCAGAACTATAAAAGTTGTCCCTTACCGTTCGGTCTCATGTTTCCCTAGGAAGGCCTTATTTTTATTTTTTTTTTACTTCTGTATCAAGAAAATTAGCCTCTTTACTGAATTTTGCAGACAAAAACACGAACAACAAGAGTTTACAATAGTTTTTTTTATTGCAACGCGAAAGACTATGCGGTGGCCCGAAGGCGACTGCGACAAATCCCGAAATTGAAGTGGGAAAATCGCCTTCGGTATACCTAAGGCAATTTGCCCACTTTAATTACGGGATTTGTCACGGGGACTGTGCAATAACCGTAACCTGAAGTCTTTTAATGATAGCCATGCACCGTTTCAGTACTCCAATCGCACGTTTCTTTTATTTACAGTTATTTCCAAACACCTCATCAAACCCCGAGATAACTGTTGTTTGTTTTTTAGTGCACTTCGTGCAAAGGTGCAGCGAGTTGGAGAATAATAACGATAATAATCCCAAAAAAAGATGAACAAGGTGAAAAAAAACTAAAATCTCCAAACACAGCTAGTTGACTGGTGCGCGACTGAAAAAATCCGCCTAGTCCTAGCTGGTATTGAACCAGGGACCTCTCCATTTGCAGTGGAGCTCTCCCTGGTTCATGCAGGACCAGGCGGATTTCTTCAATCGCGCACCCGTCACCTAGCTGTGTTTGAAGATTTGTGTTTGTCCTTTGTCCAACTTGTTCCCCTTCTCCAGGGATTACTGTTGTTATTCTTGTCCAGGTCGCTGCACCTTCGCATTAATTTCATTAACATCATACCCTTAAAATGCGTGCCGTTCACCATGTTGGTGTTAGACTTGTGGCAGCTGTTAAAACACGTTTGCTCTATTGACGTCTAATTCCTGGTTAGCTTACTTGGTAGAGCGCTCCGCTGGAAATGGAGAGGTACCTGGTTCGACACCAGGAACAGGCAGCTTTTTTCAGTCGAGCGCAGTCACCGCGAGTTGTGTTTGGAGCTTTCTGCTTGTCCTGTGTCCCCTTTCCTATCCTTCTCCAGGGATTATTGTCGTTATAACGGTTGTTTCTAGCCAGAAACTGCCCCTTGCGATTCCTTTCCTGAAAAACAAACTCTCAATTCAAGCGACAATGGGAACGACTACGTCCTTATGCCGGCGCCGCCTTAGGGCAGCGCCTCGAGCTAGTTCCCGATGGGCGGCATCACGGCAATCAGCTGGAATCAGCTGCGCACAAGACAAGTTGTGAATCACGTTTTGGTCGCAGAAAAACTGAAGTCCCTAGATAAGAGATTCCTACAAGTAGCGACATTCTTCGAAGCGCCGACTGCATGACGGTGCAGGTTTTAGGAAGTGAATGGCGGCGTACAGCCGGGGTTTGAACTCAATGCCCCTATATTGTTACAGCGGAATATGCTTTGCAATTGGTATTGGTTATCGTTACTTGTAAAAGAAGTATCAAGGGACGTTAAGGGAAACTTTATCGAGCGCCCTCAAAGGCGAAAAAAGGCTGTTCATCGGCAACAGCCCCTCCCACTGGCTGCGTACGCGAACTACAGACGCGGCGCTTCTCTAGCTATCCCACCACCGTTTGTTACGTAGCGGGTAGGAGAGTGAGAGATATCAGACAGCGCAGCAGATTCCTCGGCCCGACAGTTCGCTTCATGTGCTGTTTGCGTGTTTCAAACCTGTTTATCGCGTTTTCTTTTGTTTGTTTTTCTTCTTTCTGGAGCGATATTTGCGGTGCGTCACTTTATCAGGATGAAAACGTCGTTACGGACTCCCGTGCTAAGCATGCTTTTTTTGTGCTAAAGTGTCGCAGCTCCGGGATGATGATATACTGTTTTCTGTTTTCTACCTCCGCGTACTAAAGAGCTTGACAATCAACAGAATATCCAACCGTTACCCCAGTACAACACCTACCATGGGAAACAGGGTGTAATTTTATTTTATCCTAACGAGAAGAAGCTGAGAAAGGAATAGCTCATTATGCTGTAAACAGGCAAGAATTTAAAAACCTATCGCATGCGTTTAGTAGTTGCTTCAATGAAAGCTACTTCGTTTATCCCGTTGATTCCACTGTCATCTGCCAGAGTTGGTTTTTCATCATATTTCGTTTCAGCTTGACTCCAGACGTCCAGACGCAGCCCGATGCTACGAGCTAATGGGCCCAATCTAGCCGCGTCAGAAGAGCAAGTCACTGAGCCTTTTCTGTTTATGATTGGATATGCGATTATAGAACACGTACTGAAACATGACGAACACCATGATGGTGCGCTTTTAGCGTTGTCTGATTAGTTTCATTAGCTCGTAGCGTCTGCTGCGTCTGCACTTAAAGGGGCCTCCGAGCGTTCTGCGATGGTCTATTTATGGCGGTAACTCAATCTACGGGCCCTAAGGATCCTAAAAATCATAAAATTACGATCATGCGCGGCGGATTTCCCTATTAAAATTGCTATCAAAGTCCCCGGCACGCCCCCTTTCTGAGATGACCCCGGAAAACGGGCGGGGCATCTCTTTACGCGTCAGCCAATAGCAAGCGAAGGATTCCGGCGTCACTGCGCGTCACCAACGCGGCCGACCGCCGAGCCGCGGAGGAATCTCTCGAACACGCGCGGACCGTCGTGAAGGAGCCCGGACTTTGCGCTCGGCAGTCGTTGTTCGTCGCACCGCACCGTCGCGCGGCTACTGCAATACGCAATCGCATTCCACAGATGACAAGGAAAAGTTTGACTCGTTGACGTGGAACCATCACAAAGCTGGCTTCGGAGTCGGGATCCACGGGAAGAAGGAACACGTGCCCCGCAAACGCACGCCTGCACACGCCCCGGGAAGCAGACGAGCCGACGCGCCGACGCATCACCCCCTAACAACAAGCTTGCGGGGAGAAAACATAGTTCGCTGGTTTTGGAACGATAATTGCAAACTATGTTTCCCGCACCACAATCAGTTTACGTTTTTCTCAAACTCTAATTTACAACAAGCTTAAAAAGTGTTGCAATAATAACATTCGCATTCATCGCGAGAAGCAGCATTTACATTGGTCAAGTTTTAGCGATGGGCAGGGAATGGGGAATTGTCTTCCAAGAGGAAATAGTCCCGATATATTTCTACTGCCATCTGCCTAATAAACGGTTTTGTAATCTAAAACTTCGTATACACATTAGCTTGCACCTACTACGCACCATAACAACATAAACAGACGATCTCAGTTAGCTCCGGAGGGCCCCTTTAAGGTGAAACAAAATATGGTTACAAGTTGATTTCTTTTGCATTCTGTAAACCAGCAAACATGTTTCCCTGAAACAAGCGCCTGAAAAAGGCGGTGGCTGACTCCCGGAGTCATTTCAATTAAATGCCTTCTTATATGCCCGTTCGATGCAAAACGTACGAAACCACCTCCGCAATCGACACCGGCAATATATAGTGAGTCGGCAATATATCGGCATTCTAAAAATAAGTTGTATACATGTTGTGGATTACGACCCGCTGTTTGTGTGGTATGTTTCTGAGCGCAGCTGTTAGGCGCCCTCTTCCGCCTTGAGCGTGCGTCGCCGTCGGCGTAACCGCGCGGTGCATTATGGGACGTTTCCCATGATTATGTCCCACGTGACGTCACGTGTGACGTCACGAGGGTCACCAGTGACGTCACTCGTGACGTCACTACGCGTTGCATTGTGGGTAAATTTCCCGCTAATGTAGCGGAGAAAATTCTCCGCTAAATTTAGCGGAAAAAATCTCCGCCTAATTTAGCGGAAGAAATTCCCAGCTAATGTTAGCGGAAAACTTCCCGCTAAGTTTAGCGGAAACGTTTGACTCTGAGTTAAGCAGAAAAATTCTCTAAATTTAGCGGAAAAATCTTTCCGCTTCAATTTAGCGGGAAATTTAGCGAAAATTTCCCACTGAATAGGAGGCGAGCAGGAGAGGAGGAGGGACGGTACGGAGGAGGAGGGGCATACCCTCCTCAATGTACCTTCCCTCCTCCTCCTCAAGAGCTGCGCTCCTAATTTGGTGTTACAAGAGATTGTAAACGCTCTTTTATTTATTCTTTTATTTGGGGGGGGGGGGGATTCAAAGATTATTTGCGCACACTGCGTGGTGGACTTCTCTGCCATAACTTTTAAATTGATAATCCATCCTTAAAATAGTTGTAAAAACCAGTTAACGAATTGCCTCAATTCCGGCGGGCCACGCTCGGCAATTAAAAAAGAAGTTATGGGGATGTCAGATTTCTTCGAGAAGTCGCGATGTTGCAACCCCCTTTGGCCACACATTCCATTTGAAAGAGAAAAAAAGCTAGGAGGGGTGGTAAGGATGAGAGCGTACGGAGGAGAGAGAGGACACGGAGGTGGCGGGTAGGAAGGAGAGGGAGGGTATGGGCGGGGAGGGCGCACCCTCCTCCTCCATACGCCTCCCCTCCTCCGTACCCTCCCATCCTCCCTCATTACCCTCCCTGCGTCCTCTTCCCGTACACTCCCCTGCTCCTCTCCATTACCCTCCTCCTCCGTATCCTCCCTCCTCCTCCTCCGTACCCTCCACTCGTCCTCCTGCGTACCCTCCTTCCTCCTCCGGTTACGCCGACTGCGACGGCGACGACGCAAAACACATGAACAAGCGCCTAAGAGCTGCGCTCTAAAAAAATGAATTTCACTTGGTTCGCACGGTATCATACGAATTCGCGTCATCAATGGTCAAATCACTGAGGACTGAAGCATCGCGCAAGCTCCATGTTAGCCCAAACGTGTGCAGTGCCACGCAGAACAACAACGCGCGCATGCACAGTTGATGATGACAGCACGTCCCACACTCCTGATGATGGAAAAACAAATTTATCTATAGTAGACCCCTACAGATACAAGAAAAGAAGAATCAGAGACGCCGTAACAAACACCGCGGAAACTACCAGTATCAAAAAAAAAACGTTACAAAACACTTTAAACACGTTTTTTTTTTTTATAAATAGATGAAGGGTTATTAGTTGGCATACAAGCGAACTGGAGAGAATCACCCCGCATATGATTTCGCGTGTCGTCAGCTCGAATCACACTCGTTACGTCACAGGAGAGCGTCCGCGAGGTTGTGCCACCATTTTTTACCATAATTTACCCACTTTATATGTAAATAAACAACGTTTTCGTCATCAGCAATAGGGACACATTCTGTCGGCAGGTCATGATTACGGTAGGTCGTGCCAGTGACTGACCGGTTGCCTGACCGATCGCCGTAGAGCCGTAGTTTCCAAGACCACGGCATGTTCCAATCGATGCCATACTTTCCCAGTGTCAAGGAAAGGGCAGTCCTAAACAAAAGTAACTTACAGTTTTAGAAACGCGGGCCGTGGCATCTTCTGTTCACGCTTTATGCCTCATGATTGGTTCTTGGCCGATCTTATCGGCTGATACCGAAATCACATTGGCTTAACAGTCCCACCTGACCGTTTTTTAAATGAATTGCTAATATCGTGGACCCTTTGCGCCATCTTTCGAGTAAGCTTGCACCTACTGAAAACCTGCTTTCCCATTCCTCGAAAGATGGAGCCACCACGCATTCAGTGAAAAAGAAAAAGCAATGGGAAAAAGCCGATGTCGAGGCGCCAAATTTGGTTGTATTCTCCAGAAACCAAAATAAAAGATCAACCTAAGAGGTGTTTCTTTTCTCTTCTTCTCTCTTCTCTCTCTCTCTCTCTCTCTTTCTTTTTTTAACACTTTTCGAGGCGGGCATTTTTGCGAACGATGGCGACAAAGGTGCCGCTCACGCACACAGTAACTGCCGTCCTCAAACTCCTCCTTAACACAAACTACTCTTGCGAAATGTAATATCGTAGCTTGCTCAAAAACCCAAGATTCGAAACCTCGTTTTCGGAATTTCTCGCTACGAGCGAAATTATTTTATTTACTCCACACTGTTCCACAGCGTGTTTGATTAAAAATATTAATGAACGGAATGCAGCGATACCTTTCGCAAAGGTGGCATAGGTGCTTCATTTATTATAGTCCAATTTCGTAAGTATAGTAAAAGAAATTGAAAAAAAAAACTATGGTCTGTCTTATCATAACCTGACAAAGAACGAATGCCACATGCCCCCTCGAACCAATCAAAGCGAGGAATGGCAGCTCTCCGCAACAGGGGTGTGCATCCCAGAATTCCGGACAAATGCTCATCGGAGAAAAGCTCACCGCAAAAAACCGACGAATGCAAAAAAAAAAAAAAGCTCACCAAATTTTTTTTTATGCGATGTTGTTTTATTATCCGTTACATACATCAATTTATTACCATTAAAACTCGGCAATTTGGTTTTAAAAAAATCCTTTTTTTTATTGGGTATCTCTCCCAAATAAATAATTGCAGGTGGTGGTTTTCTGGGGCTTACTCTGTAAGCAACGAAAGCTTAACTGAAAACTTTATGAACTTTTAAAACAAAACAAAAAATGTTCAAAATTTAAGTATGTCCCCCTAAAACCTAAGAAGCAAAACTCCAAATTCGAAAATCCGAAAGACTATGCGCAACAACGCGGTGCCCGCCATTCTCTTCGAACATTTTTGTTAACCTTTGAAAACAGGATAGAACATCGAGATTTCTTTCTTCTACAGACATGCACGTTTGCTACCCGTTCGTGCTGTTTTTTCCACACGTTACCTGTGTGTGATAGTGCCCTTCAATGGCGACACACCCATGACATCCACAGCTGCACATTGTCACTCGTCCACACTGAAATCAGAAGTAGAGGACAAACCTTTGTTCTGTTGTTACTCGTGGTTCATATAAGAACTAGTCTCCTGTACAAATGTATCAAATTGGACTAGTTGGTGAACGTTATACATGAAGAAAACGGCTCAAACGCCGAAGACGGAGTGAAGACAAGCACGATTGGACGAAGCAGTTCTTGGAACTAAAGGTTTATTAGTGAAAGAAAACAGCGTAGCCGAAATTTATTACATCAACAAACACCTACTCATTTATCAGGCACCACAGAATATTCGAAGCTGAAACGCTTTACAAGAACGCTGTTCATGTTAGCTAGCAAGAAATAAACCTCTTTGACAGAGCTACTGACGGCGCACTCGTCAAGCTAATACAATTGTTGTCCTCTTGACGGGTGTCCCATGTTCTGATTTTATACTAGCGGCATGATTAATAGAAAAAATGGGTGTTGACTCATTTCTGAGGAATATACCTATAAACTTAAAGAATATCACAAAAACGAGGACAATTTTTTAATGAAGTGACGTATTTTAATTGTGTTATATTGCCACGCGTGACGCAATATCCACTAGGCTATGAAAAAATAAAAGTTTCAGTGAGGTTTTATCCGCGGCTACTCAAGGGTCGGTGAGCTTTTCTCCGCATCTGCCGGTTTGGCGGTGAGCTTTGCTCCGGTGAGCTTTTCTCCACCGCCCGTGCTCCCACGATACGATGCCACGTGCCTCGCTCCGACGCCCTGATTGGCTTGCTGGGACCGTAGCTTTCGCCCTTTGGCAAGCTCTGGTGAAACGGGGTTTCACATTGAACGGGTGCGAATCCACACAGATACCCAGACCGGCAGCAGAAATTAAATGTTAATTTGTTTCTCGTGAAATGAACTGGAGTATACACAAAAACCCCCGAACTTGCTAAACTGACATTTTCAACGGTACGGACTCCTGTCAATGGTCGATGTCCTCGAAGAGAGCAGTATAACCTGCTTGCAACAAATTCCCATTTTGAGTGAAACACGCCATAACTTATACATGGCTTGCACTGACGTCATCATATGAGCGGCCATTGTGGCGGCTCCAGCAACTGAGCGCGCATCTTCTGTGGCATACAGACCTCAATCAACCGATCTGAGCACATCCCTTAAAACGCGCAATTATGCACATCCGCAATTGTTATTTAATTCCTCTTGAAAACGTGGCTACCCACGAATATTTATTGAAAACACTCGGAAACAGAGGCCAGATTCACGAACAGCTTCTTAGATTACGACAACTTAGCTAACTTCGTAAGTTAATAACATCGTAAGAAGAGGAGAAATCGGTATTCACGAACGCGCGTTCTTAAAGGCCGACGTACAACCTCGGTTTTCTGCATGGGAGATTATCCTCTTAGAGCTTCCCCTCTCCAAAGCTGCACGAGAGTCAAATTGGGGTAAGGTAAAAAAGTGGAGAGGATACTGAAAAGAAGGAGGCGGGCAAAAGTGAAACGCTGTGGCTAGCGTTACGTCCGGACGGAGCACTGGAAACGCCACCTGACGGGCCTATCGTCGTCACGTAGGATGAGGGATCACGTGACCGTTTCCTGCACTCTGCGTCAAGAATGGAGTGTCTCTGGTCTTCACTTTTTTTAATACTACGGGTGTTTAAGGCTTCTTTTAACCCAATGTTTCGTTTCACTACTCGATCCAGTCGAGTTCCTAAATCGGCTTCCGTACGAATGCTTCCGGGAGCCGGTTGCAGGCGAGCAGGGAAACGGTCGCAGCACGGAAGCGCGGCGGCGTGGACTGGCGCGGCGGAGGGTACGGGTCAACTTGATCGTTTTCGGCGGCTGTCTCGCGCATCGCAATGAATGCTTACGAAGTGCGACCTACCGTTGAAGGTGGGCGAATTTTTTTTTAACTTCTATTCGACCGGGCATTCATTACAACTGAGTACCCCTTTTCAGTTGTGCTGTCTGTAAGCAGCATCAATGCGTTCGTGGACGAGGCCCACTAAATGTCCCGCCTGTTGCTTCAGGGCGAAAGTGTTCTTAAAGCGGGACACGTGTTCTGTAGAATCAAGAAGCTGGATAAGGATTGCTACACGTTCATTAGATTCGTACTCCAAACGTCGGCACTCACTTCGTACCCGCACGAGCTGGATGGAAGAAACGTCGGTGACACATCGAGCTCCTGCAAAGCATGGGTGAAGGAACATGCCGTTTATCATTACTTGGTTAGGTTGTATGTATACCCACCGGCCAGCGTGCTGTGAAATCGATCGAGCTCGCGGCCAGAGCCGGGAGCGAAACAACTGGAGCACTCAGACAGTTGCGTTTGATTTCGTTTGACTGCGTTTCGGCTGCGAGAAACCAGGACATTCCTGCTGCTTATATCGCGTGTAAACATGGATTCCTTGAATTGGATTCCACGCTTCATACGAAGCACAGATGTGCCGGTGTCTCGCTTTCGGTTCTCAACACAACGCAGTTAAACGCACTCATGAACGCAAGTGTCTCAACTAGGGTGCCTCAATGTCCTTCTGTTTAGGGTGATGCCACCCTTTGTAGTACCCGATGCCGACAGCACGCGCTTATGGGGAAAATACAAAGAAATCGACGAAAACAAAATGTCGCCATAGCACAGTCAGTGCCACAGACGCGTGCAGGGACACGCTCTTTCACGCGCTTCAGAACAAAAAAGGAAAATAAAAGTGTGGGACAAAATGGCCGGATGACTCCACCCTAAGCAAAGCGCACATGAAGGCACCTTGTCTCAACCGGCCTTTAGAGATCGCGATTTGCGATGAACGGTGAAGTGAAGCGCCTTTTTCCAAATATAATCGGTCGTCTCCTGTTGTTATCGTAGCTCAGGAATAAAGAAAACAAATTCTCGTGGCTCAGTGGTAACATGCTCAGCTTCCCAAGTCGCGAGTCGCAAAATCAATACAATGCAACTATTTTTTTTTTTTTTACGTTTTTGATGCACAGGTTTTTGTAACTTTTCTGCGATGTCGGAATTTTCGAGCGACGAATATTAAAGCTTTGTTGATAACATTTAATTTCATAAACTAATATCAGACCATTCAAAGGCCAATGACAGTTCGTGTACAGCATCGCTGTTTTCTCTTTGTAAAGAAAGATTATGCAAATATTCCTGTAGCTAGGTGTATTAGAGCTGTAGAATTGTTTTATTTGGGCTCCTACAAGATAAGCAAATAGGTTACAAAAATAAAAATATTACTTGCTAATACGAGTGCAGCTACTTGCATCAGCAATCTTTAAAGTAAAATAAATAAAGCCACATAACATTCTCACATTTATGCAGCTGCTGGTTGCTTAAATACCACTAAGCTGTGAGTGATGTTTGCATTAAAATAGTCAGTGAAATTTTATGGCTTGTTACCCACTGTAAATTACTGTTTCAAGTCTATTAGCACTCAGCTCTACTTGCATTGCGTGACGCCAACTTGTACATACATTTTTAACCCCATTGTTCAAATAATATTGAAGCTGTATGAGAAAGGTAATTGCCACGCAGGGTGAGACTGTTCACATTTTATGAATCATATTGGAATGCTTCTCCTTGGGGTAGATGTGGTAGCTGATATTTGGGTCGGTCACGTAACTGCGGCATTGCGGCCCCGAACAGTACTTTACCATTGCTCCCTGAGCTCGACAGCTACCGAAGCCGATCCACGCCTGTACTGATCAAGCTTCAAACACGAAAAAACGCGAAAGTACCGATTGAAGGGCTTCGAAGGTCCCGACCAAAGCAAGGCGGAATAGCTGGCGTTATCACGTGATCCTCCATCCTACGTCACGGTCGAGCGATCGCAGCGCTCCAATCGGTCCCGCTCGGGCGGCCAATACCTAACCCCCCCCCCCCCCCCGCCCCTCCTCCCTCTCCCCCGTGAACCTAGGGAAGGCGGAGATTTGACGTAACCTGGGTTACGTCGGACGTAACGCTAGACACTTCAAAAGTTGAAAGTGCGAAGTGTACGTTGGTCTCTAAGTGAGAGAAGGAAAGAGACATTCTCGTACGGAAAAACTAGAACTTCCGGTGTACCGCAAGCTCCCGATCACCGCAAGAGCGGGCTGTTGCTATGGCGACGGCGTCTTCAGCAACACGAACAACCATTCGGAGAGCTCGGCATGGAATTCGAGCAGTTCGGAGCACGTAGATTTTGAATAACAAACGCAGGTGGCCTTTCCGCCAACGCTTGTCTGGCGTTCGTGTCCATGCAGCTGAAATGTCAACGCTAACACGATTTAAACGGGCCTGAATGCCGAAACCGGGATAACCGCCTTCGTCGACTGCCACGAACTCAATCGCTACGAAGTCAACACAATTGGCATCGTTACTAAAACAAGACGGCCCGTGCCGGTCTCTTGCAAAGCGGCGTAGATAGAAACAAATCGCCAAAGTGTTTTTCGCGGCCTCGCGAGATGCAGCAGCGAGCCAACGTTAAAGAAGATACGTTTGAACTACTCCAGAGTCAGCAAGAGCCACGTCAATACCCGGTCATACTCGGAGCGGACGCGTGCGTTTAATCGAGGTGCCGGATCCACGCTGCATGGAACGCTTCTGGGTAAGCGCTTCGGGACTGATCTTTTACGATTGCAACTCAATGCAGACCTGACACCCGGCAAAGAAAGGTTTGACCGGCATCGCGTAGCTCCCACGAACTGTTCTAGCTCGACAGTGTTGACGTATATACCGCCGTGTCGGAATCAAAATGGCATACTAATAACAAAGTGCATACTATGTTGCGAAGGTAATCCATACGGTGTTTATTTGAGCTCATATCACACAAAACAAGGAGATAGAATCGATGAAAGTCCCGCGACGACAGCGTTCGTCCCCGTTGCTTCCGAAAACAAGGGGATGACAAGGGGAAGAGATTGACCCTTAATCTTAAATGGCAAATTTTCTGTGGAACAGATTATGAGGAATTTCATCTTTTACCCACAGATTCGCTCAGTGGAACTTGTTACCTGAGTCTTTTTTTCTTAATGACGACGGGGGACCATTTACCTCAGGAAATTGTCCTGATCTTTAATGTTGTTATTTATTTTTAACGTTTATGTATTCTCTTTCTTGACAGCCGAGGCTGTATATTCATGACGAAAATAATCCCTGGAGAAGGGGAACAAGAAGGACAAAGGACAAACACAAATCTCCAAACACAGCCACGTGTCTTGTCCAGCTCGCTTGCAGCTCTGCATTTAATTGCATTATAAACTGTATATTCAAGTGTTGTGTTTTTCAGTTCTTTATTGAGCGTATTAATCTATCTGCTGTACCTGCTATAATGCCGGAGTTTCGGCACTGGAGGTTTTCTTTAGTAAATAAATAATCAAAAAATCATTTTCTCTTTTCTATTTTTTCTACAAATTGCAGCCACTTTTGTACACTAATGACACACCATGACCTTGCGTGGTCACTCTACGTTCGAAAAAAGCTCACACTTCTTAGAATGCCCCCCCCCCCCAAGCTTACAGTCAAAACATCCAATGGGTCATAACATCCAACGAGTCAAAACATCCACTAGGTCACGTAACACAAGAGTCAAAACATCCAACGCGTCAATACATCTCATCCGAGTCGAAACATCCACAGAATCAAAACGTCCACGGTGTCAGAACATCCATCCGAGTCAGAACATCCATCCGGAGGCATACAACATTCCTCTATAAGGTTGTACCCGTGGATGTATGCATGATGTGATGCATTGTGCGCATTTTTTTTTAGCTTAAGTGTTTTATACAAAGGTTTCGTTCGTTTTGACGCACAAAACCAAACAAATAAATAACTTATAAGCTAAGGCTTGTGCTTTGCGTTGACGGTTCCAGTAAAGGATGCAATCGCTCTAGGCGGATCGCATCCTCTAGGCCTCCCCTCGAAGGGCGGAGCGAATGATACGGAGGCCACTTTCCGGCGCCTTGTGAAAGAATGGCGGGAACAAAATGGTGATGAGAGAAGGTCCGGGAGAGGAGAACGGGCAGTTGTAATCACCCTATGCGAAGCGCACATGAAAACACCCTAGCCTAGATCGACCAACAGGCACTTGCGTCCTTTTATCTGTTCTACGAAATGTCAACGACTCTTGGCCAGACTTGCGCCAGTTACTTCAAGAAAGTAATTAATTGCAGTTAAAATCACTTGGCCTAAAAAGTAATAAATTGCAGTTAGAAATTACTCCCCGTAAAAAGGAACTGATTAATCACTTCGTTACTTTGCTCGATAACTTTTGCGTTACTCCAAAGAAACACGAAAAAGACTCACTATCTACTGCGTGTTTCAGGGGGAAACTTTTGGGCCCAATCAAAATTAAAACATAAATAAACACATTCAGTACTATCTGCCCAATATTTAGGCTAATAATTTTAGGAAAACGATCTATAAAGTTTAAAGGACCTAAAGGTGTCGAGATTAACGTCTTGCTCTGTCCAGCCGGGCAGATCCAAATCCCATGACATGCGACGAATCTACGGGCGGCGAGCGCACCATTCGAATTAATCCGAGTTTGGCATCGGCGAGCTTCAAAACACTATTCCCCTGAAGATATTATTTTTCTATGTTTGCTGCATGTTGCCTAAATAGGGGCTGGTTAACCTACTAAAACTGATTGGCTGTGAGACCAAGATGCGGTACTTGAGTCTGGGTACATTTCAAAGACTCCTGCTTGATGAAGGTTGTGATTCGACCGAATGACCCACTTGACCTTCTTTCTTGATCACCAAATTTATCAGAACCAAGACGTCACATGAAATAATAATGCGCAATCTCGCAGCTGAACTAATTTTGCCGTTTAGAAATTATTAAAAAAAAGTACAATTTTCAGTGAACAGCACGCGTTTACAGGCGGCTTCTCAGCTCCGGTGTCTAAGTGAGCCACTGTTTATTTTCAAAAAACTCGGGCTGTGTTCTCTTTCCTACATTTTCGGTCTAAGTTCCCGCAGGCGCAATCCGCTGGCGAGAACCCTAGCATTCTCGTTTGTAAAAATGCAGGTTCAGCTTCGATGTCCCAATCCGTTTTGTTGTGTTCCCCGGCCAGATTATTGCCTGCTGTCTAAAGTGACTGTTTAAACTGACAGCAGAGTTGATGGTAGATTTTTTTCTGTTCCAATAAACTGCTGCCATCGTACCCCTCATGTTTTTGCCTCAGGCATTCGCTAGTGCGAAGTCAAGCGACAGAAGTCACATAGCTGGTTGGTCCAGCCAGTATTCAGCTTTCACAGCGCTGTCAAGGATGAGCAGGGTCGAGGTTTACTAGAGCTTCCTTTAAAAGGCGCGAACTGAACAGGACGGAAAAGACATACGTACGACACGGAAAAGCGCCAACCTCCAACGGATGAAACACGAATCGTCATCAAACAGTCGATCCTCATCGCCTAAACACGAGCAACAACATTGAGTTCATATCACTCATCACAATGAGCATGACGTATGAAACGTCATTCTCAATGTCACAACGGAGACTTCCTTTTATGCTTAACATATTTTCAGTTTCGTCATTCACCAAGGTCTCTTCGCAGATCACAGTGATTGGCACTCCGAGTATTCTGCGGGAAAGCAGACGTATGGGCACTTTTAAAAGTGCATCTGTCGGTGACTGCAAATACTGCAGTTTTGGGTTTGTTTTAACCCTTCACGGCCGTCACCAGTCGGTACGCCGGCCTTGCCTAGCCGAATTTTTCATTAATTTTTTTGCTTATCTGCGCTTTATCATTTATTATTCGTTTGATCAGTAGTTTCTACATCGGCATATTTGAATTATGTACACACACACCATACCTCGGCAAACCTCACTCATGAAGGCTTTCACTCACCCTCACTTACCCTCATCTTCACAGGTGAGGTGGGGGTGAGTGAGTTTCTGGAACCAAGAAAATTTATGAGTGTGAGGGTGAGTGAGGACCGTGAGGTCGTGAGGTGTGTGAGGACCGTGAGGACTGTGAGGACAGTGAGTGCGTGAGGGGTATGATTGCGTGAGGGCTGTGAGGGCGGTGAGGTGCGTGAATTCCGTGAATGCGTGAAGGGCGTGTGGGCCGTGAGGTTCAGTGAGGGTGAGTGAAGGGCTGAAGGTGACTGTAGCTGTGAGGATGAGGGTGAGTGGGGGCTTAGGTGAGTGCGGCTGTGAGGGTGAGGGGAGTGAGGGCGACCTAAACTGCCGACCTCCAACACACACACTCACACACACACACACACACACACATACACACGCACGCACGCACTCTCGTATTTCCAAATAAATACTGTGATTTTAGGTCGCCTTTTTGGTACAATATTCCTATATCTTTAATAGCTCAGTGAAAATTTTCTTGCGACATTTCAGTTTTCAGCATTTCAACTACATTAACTACATCTCTTATTCTACTGGGCGGCTATGAAAACGATGAGTGAGGTTGATTTCAAAAAATTTTATTTTCAATCTTTTTACAGCGAAACGTTGAAGAACACACATGCATGCAGGCTAGGAAATATCAAAAACAAATGGGCTATGTTAAAAAAAAACTGGCCGCTTAGTTTTTTTGTTTTGTTTAGCTGTTTAGCCCCAGCAGCCAGGACACTCCATCAGGGAAGGCGTCGACGTTGTCTGCGAACTGGTGCGGTAGGTTCAACATGGCTGCCGCTCCCATTCCTGCTGCAGCGCCTCATGAAGCTCCACTGTCGCGCCAGGTTGGCCTTGTGGGTGCTGATGGCGTCGTTATTTGCCACGTACCTTGGCCATGCTCGTGTTTGGAATTTCTCCGTTGCAGAGCTGTTCTACTCTGACCTAGAAGTAAATGTGTCGAGGAAATGTAACATTATTACTATAACAAATTACCCACCCAAAACGTGCACATCCCAAAAACAAAATCTTCTGATAATATAAACTACTCGACTAATGACCTCTTGTGCGCATTCCGACAATATTTTGCTGGACGTCGCACAGTTGAGAAAGAAGTAAAGATAATTTCACGTTAGTTTTTATACAAGATGAGGTCGGTCTCCTTTGAGATGTGCAACACAATTTTACGCTTTAGATGAGAAACTTAGCCAGCGCAGTAAGACTGCTCATCTGGGGTCTTTAATGTGCACCACGCAGTAATGATTACACAGACGCACGTCGGTACGATGCTCATCCAGATAGAAACGGACAGGGGCGGGGAACTGCGAACCTCGTTGTTGGCAAATGTGTATACAGCTGGTAAAAATATAAGCATGCGCTCCCCTTTGGCGTTGGCCCTAAACTTATGAAGCGCCTTGCTCGGGATGACATACACGCTGGATAGCACTGGTCTGAAATGAAATGATGCTGCTACGCGATTGTGCGGTATGCAACCGCTTCTAAGTTGACGGTGATGAATAACTAACTTTTTTCTTACCTGTGTCATATGGTGGATGTTCCTCTGGAAGTTGATCATGAATTTGCCTACGGGCATCCTTGGCTGGCAATGAAACCTCGCGCTCAGGGAGCGGTGTGAACCCTCTACGTGGTTCGTAGTTCGTATGTTGTCCTGGTCAGCGTTGTGGTTCCACAACACGATTTGTCTCTCCGATGAGAGACATTGCTGCTGAAAGTAGGCAGCAAACTTTGCGTTCGCTGAGTCGAGTCTCGGGTGTCCTATGAGCAGCATGAGTTCCTTCGGCGACGCAAATCAGTCGCACCTTACGAGGGGCACAGGGAGCAGGGCGAGGCTTACAAGCTTGCGAGCCCACCTGCGAAACGCGTGCGCAGTAGAGTGCCTACAGACGTATGATCGATGCTAAGTGCGAAAAATCAATGTTAATACAAAATGCTGATCTTACACTCGTAACCGTAAAGGATGAAGCAATAAACCTAAAAACGAAGTATTTGCCGTCACCAAGAGATACAATGTGCACAGACAAATGAAATAAATGAATTTGGTGGCAACTAAGGTCGTCAACCACAACGCAACGCCCGAGGAAGCGGCCACACCAGCCCATTCAGACACTAACGGCCCTAACGCAGTTCCCGGCCGTTATGCCCTATTCGGCCTCAAAGCCAGTCCTGGCCCTTCCGCCCTCTCGGCCGTAATGCGCGTACCGCCGTAATGCGACTATCGGCCGAGATACCAGTAACCCTTGACCATGCGCTTTCGCTCTATTCTCCGTTCCACGAATTGTCAACCATTGTTGACCATAGTTCAACTCACAAGTACTTTCGCTCTTCCTTCTGGCAAGTCAACCAGCGCAAACTTACCTATTCCAGAATTGGCCGGGTTCGGTTTAGAACGAACTGACTAGTATGTGAGCCGGCTTGCTCTGAAAATGAGTAATTTTATTGACGTATGCTTTTGCACCCAATAAACTGTTGTGAATGCCTTCGGGCAAAACCGGCGTTTTACCCAACGACCTTTCGTAAAATATCATAGTGTCGCATCTCGGCATGAAAGTTGAGCACAAACTATACCCCGTTAACCCTTTGGCCTTCACTGCGGTGGAAGCGCTGTGGAAGCCATCTTTTCGCAAATGCAACCAATGGCATGCTTCTTCTATAGCTTGACATAGTTCTCCACGCGTGAGCATATACGGAGATAGCTGCTATCACGTGGTGTGACGCCGACAGGTCCAACGAGCGTGTAGTTTATTCTGCACTGTCAGCTTCGGGGCGAAGTGAGTGCAGTGTGACGAAGCACGACTGGACATGATGCACCTGAACATGTAATAGCAGCCCTTCATCGGTCCCGAATATGGCCTGGAACATAAAACGTTTTCGGCTTTCCTTGCGCCTGTTTCTCCGTCGTCTGCCTCTCGTTGAACCATTACTTTGGCTTCTTAGGCTTAGGCGATCTGCACGATTCCGGACCATCTGCTCGGCTTTAGCTGCTATATTATTAGAAGCACGTGGAGCCCGCTCCCGAGCTTGATAATTTTCACCTGTCCTCGTGTTTGGACCGCTTATGGCGTCTTGTCTCGAGCTATCGCGGACGCTACTCAGACTCCATCGCCCACCGACCTGTGAAGAAAAATATACACATTTAGTTTTTTTTATTCTTAATTAGGCATTCAGCTTAAATGAATTTCTGAAATACCTTCCCCCATATATCTAAAACCATATATTCTTTTTAAACCTTCTTAGAACATACCATTTGCACACCTTCATGCTAAAGAATATTTGATACGCAGTAAGCTTCATTATATCGTTTGATATAATGGCTATAACAGGCATGCGCAGCCATCCCCGCTGCGCATGCCTGTTCCTCGTGGGTTGAATAAAGATCGGAACACTAGAAGCGGTTTTCACGAGCTCTGATAAGATACGACAGTGGCAGGGTGTTCAGCGTCACTAACGAGTGTACTGTACAGTGTAAAAAATGACAAAAAAGAAAGACATAATCCACTTATTCTCTGTGCTGAGCTTGTATTTCCTGAAAATGTGAAAACATTGTTCGTCTCTTCGTCATTTATATAAGTTTATCGAGGAACTTATGGCTTTTGCTCACCATATTTTTAAAAGTCGGCTACACAAAAGAACAACCCTTTTAGGTGAATTAGATCTAACATCCCACAACCAAACTTTATATATCTAAATCGGAACCTGGACTGCTTTAAAACGATCAACGAGTCGGAACATCCGTTCAAGTTAGAACATCCAACGCGTCAAAATGTTTAACGAGTCAAAACTTCCATCCGAGTCAGAACATCCAACGCGCCAAAACGTCCAACGAGTTAAAACATCCACGAATGGACGTTCTGACATGATGGATGTTTTGACGCGTTGGGTGTTGTGACTCGGAATCCCCACCTGGAACGGCCTTGCTGGCCAAGCCCACCGAACTTAAGAAAACCTCATGGAGAACCTCAAAGAAACAAAAGACACGTAACCCTTTACGCTATTTGTCAACTTCACACTGAAACCTAATTTCCCCCGAAATTCTTGCACTGTTACACTAAACAAGAAAAAAAAACGCGCGCGCACGCACAAGCCAAAATTAAAAGAGATATAAACGCATTAGCGCCTTGGCACTGTCAGCAAGGTACATGGATGCCTAGCTTATACTGTTGCCTATTGACTTAATTCTAATGGTTTCTCTCGCAACTCGTTTGACATCATTAACCTCTTTGTACTTCTTTTTTTAATTAGGAGGCAAGTGACTATAATGAGCAGGGCAAGGGAAGAGAGAGAAAGGAGATCGACTGAAAGATTAGCAGTCATGCCATATTTCCCCACGATTTCTCACAATGTAAAAGCTTGTGCGAAGAACTTTGGTGTAAATAGGGTGTTCAATACGACATTGGGCACCTCAACGATTCAAAGAGAAAGGAAGGGCCTAGAAGCAAGAGAAACATCGGTACCTTGTGAGGAAAAAGTCGTGTCTGAAATACCTTTAGCGTGTGGGTTTAAGTACGCGGGCCAAACTTCCAGGTGTTTGAATGATAGACTAACTGAGCATAAAAGAAACGTAAAGATCAAAGCGGCCAATTCTGAAATGACAACACATATACAGGAATGCAACAACTGCACGGCACAACGGCACAGCGGTCGGACGACAGATAGTGTGCACAAACGAGTTGTAGGAGAAACCATTAGAATTAACTTTTAAGTCAACAGGCAACTCTTTAAGCCGGGCATCCATTTATTTTGCTGACAGTGCCAAGACGTGCCTGCGTTTACAACTCTTTGGTAATTGCCTTATGTGCGTGTGCGTTTTTTTTTTATTGTTGAAGTTTAGTAATTTTTGGGGAAAGTTAGATTTTAGTTTGAAGATGACAACTATACACCAACTCATGTTTACAAACAAACAGGAGCGCCCCTAGCGGATGCCACTGGCGCCGCGCGTGCGCGATGGAGTGTGGACAAGAAGCTCGCCGTCGCCCATAAACAAACCATTGAAATGCGATGTTGTCGGCGTCGATGCGAGTCCCCCTGCCCTTTTCGCGTTCGAATTGTTGATTATACGTCTTCCTGGCGATGTCTGACTACTTGAGCGGCCTCAGCGAAATTACCGAGGCTCGTTACACCGCAAAACTTGGCGTAAATAATGTGACATGCAGTGATTTATTCCGCGTGGACGCCGCAAAATGTACGCTAAAGCCTGTTTCGCATGATGAGATTGCGCTAGCAATTGTCAGTCGCGACGTCGCTGAGCTGCAAAAGCGTGAACCGTAGCTGAGATGCTCGACGTCGATACTGGAAAATCGCAAGCAAAATACGACCAAGTGAATAGACCGATCTCACCAAGCGTTCGGCGCATGCGTGACGCCGCCATAACTTTAGTTCACAGAAGGAAACGGCAGTGCACAAGACGGCTCGTGCCGTTCCCGTGCTGTACACGCGCAGAGCTCCAGGGAGGTCATTGCACGTGCAGAAAGACTAAAGTTCCCTCGATGCATTGCGGCAGCGGTGGCGTAGTCCAACTGGCTGGTGAGATCGGTCTATTAGGCATAACAAGTCGGTGATGTCCACTGGTAACAATTATCAACATCTCCTCGTATCTACTGTTTACATCGAGCCTGCTTGCTAGCTTTGCAGCTCGATGTTCACATCGAGTTTGCAAGCCTCAAAAGACCTTAAGTCTTTTTGAGGCCTGCACTTACTTCTTATTGCAAGTACCGGGCAAACATTTGGTCTAGGTCTGCGCGGCTGGTGTCGTCTAAAAAAGCAGACGACAAGCAGAAACGTTTGAAAGAGCAGATGACAGTTCGAAAGATCAGGCGGCCGTTTATACTTAAAGATGCACTAAACGCAGTCCGCAGGTGGTCCGAACAAGTTGACAGTTTTCCGGCGTTCATGTTGGTACAAAACAAATAAATCTGACGACCACAAGTATCCGTGACTTCAACCCAAAGTGCTCTCCCGCCCAACCAATCGTGGTCCGACGGCGTCTGGTTTTCCCTTTTCACAGCACATATCCACGTTCTCGGACGAACCGAGCAAATGAGCAACTGACCTTCAAACCTTTCTCGACTCCTTTGGTACAGCCCCAGTCGTGGCGTTTTGTCGAGAAGGCAGGTTTCTTGTTCTGGTTCCTTTCAAAACAGCGCAGGAATACACGTCTCGCATGGGGACTTCCAGCCGACAGCCCCAGACCGGAAGTGCGCGCAACGCGCCACCACCGCAGCTGTCGTAGGATTCCATCGTAATCTGCGCAAAACTTGCGATAATGTCGTTTTGTGAAACGAATTTGTTCTTACGTTCGGTCGTACGCGCATTTTTTCCTGTAAGATCGTTTCGTGAATCTGGCCTCTGGTTTCTCAACCCATCTCATTCGTATCCCTGAACACGCACTGATGATGTCGCCTGCATGGGAGGTGAAAAGTCTGATTAAATTGTTAATATTGTGAAGTCAAGTCGGTGTAGTTTTCTATATCATTGTGAATCCCGGCTTTTCGAACTTTTTTCTCCATAAATTCTGCGGCAAGCATAATTTGTTTTCTGGCAAAAGCAAGTAGGAATGAAAGCAATAATAAGAATAAGAAGAATAATCTCTTTATTTTCCTTTTAAATTCAAAGGAGGGAGGTAGGGCGAAAAATGATTGGCTTGCAGTTTGGACGAGGTCCTACCCCGTGTGGCAGAAAAGCAGCAGAAACATTTCAGGCAACACAAGCAAAAAAACAAGATACTACTCCTTATTACATCGATTAGCTACAAAAAAATCGTTATCACTCTGTTTATAATAACATATCACGTAGCATATCCCTTGATTTTTTAGTTATGTCATTATTTTCAACTTCGAGCTCATTTAAAATCCGACGGTAGTGTACATTTTAAAGAGGTTAATCCATAAGTAGTGAAGAGTAGTAAGTTACACCAGTTCTCGCTATGACCACAAGTATGGCGCTATGACGCCACGTGCAAGCCATGTATCATAAATGTCACCTCTTATAAATTGATTGTTAGCAAGTGGAAGTGTGTGCTTCACCTGGATGACTGGGCAAAACCTCACTCACGACACAAGGACACCGATTCGTTCTGGACCCGGACAAAAACTCACAAGCTCTACAATTGTTCAACCTTCTTGTT